>JBAJNP010000960.1:0-73050 GCA_036877545.1 Yasuhikotakia modesta | reverse complement strand
CAAACATAAGGCTTTAAGGAAACCCAAGTCCCTGAAGGTCTCTGGTAAACAGGAAACAATAATACAAATACCTCGTCAGTATCTTAGGCTTTTTGCAACGACTGTCAGACTTTTCACAGCCCTGACCTCAGCTAAACAATACAGTTTTACACCCGAACACTTTTGAAACGTTTTTCAAGCCTTAAGCCAGTTTGATAAGCAGATGAAACAATAGGCCTATTTATATATACCTCACATATGCATATGAAAATGTAAGAACTTATTAAACATTTCGATTACGTTATTTCAACGTTACACTTACAAAAATATATTTAATCGAGTAAAAATATTAATATTTTACATATACTGGAGGGCAATGTATACATGTACACCACTATTATATACGCTAAACTGTTGTGTTTGCTTCTAACAACAAATGCTTGTTTTAACAAGCAGACGTCATTGAACCATATTGGCTGCCATAGAATCATATTTTTTTTAGAATAATATAATACAGCAATTTTACTTTTGTGTTGTGGACAAAATCTACCAGTTTCACAGCAATTCATGTTAACCATTGTGATGAAAGCTACTTATTTATAGAATTAGCAGTTTACAGTAAAATATTTCATTTTTCGTTGAATTTAAAACAAACCTTTACATTACATTATAACTATTACAAAACCAGTTCAACAGTCAAACGTCTTAATGCATTTCATATCGAAAACAGCACGTATATATGTATATGCATGTTTTATATGATGCCAAGACGTAAACATGTATTTGTAAAGAAGCACTTTTTTTAATAATACATAAAATATTTATGAATCCGACGTATTTTGGATGCAATGTAAATGACAGAAAATCACTGGGCCGGTGGCTAAATAAAAATAAATACTTTCTGCGCATTCTCCCTTGGTCTAGTCGAAGAAATAATTAGAAGTATGCTTATGAAACAAAATTACAATGTAATGCAAAAACTTACCATTCTTAGATCTGGCTTAAAAGAAAACCAGCACTCGGGAAACCCGGTCCTCTGGTTCAAGAGCGAGAGGGGAAGCTTGCGCCGGTGCGAACGCCTGTCATGTCAAACCTGTCAGCCAATTAGAAAGCAACGTAGGAGAAAGGCTGTGTGTGATTGGCTGAAGGACCTCGTCTGGGAGAGATGTGTATAGGTCCGTCCCATCATTTTCTGGGATTGAAATGTAAGCCTGTGTTCCCAGCCGTCAGGAAACAGAAGGCAAATTTTCCTCTCTTACAACTAATCGCTATCGCATCCGTCTTGGACGCTTATTTTTTCCTCTTCAGCTTCGTGCAATAACCAGCTAAACTGGACCCCGAACAGATCAAAGCAGGACAGCATTCAGAAGTTTCTTTTATAATCGAAAGGCTAAACGCAATGGGTAAGAGCTGTATTTGACGCGCTTTTTGCGCATGGTAACAGTGGATGCGTTCATATGTTTTAAAAATAGTGTTTAGTAATGTATACTACAGATCTCGACTATTTGATCGTGCTGTCGGTAAACAAAAAAGTTGCTATAGGCTACTGAACGGCACTTTTCCGCGAATTAGCTCCAGAACTCCAAAACGATTTGATGTGAATTTTTGTTTATGATCCATTTATTAAGAAATGCAGCACACTTGTGACTTTCAGTTAACAGAAGCTGTCGTCTGAGGAGGTTGAAAAGTTTCTCTTCATTGCATTAAAGTGAAACCCCAAACTGAGCATAAATTGAAACCCGAATATAAACATAAACTGGATACAAGTAAATCTACATTCTTTTAAAGTCTTTATGATAGTCAGATTACATAAGATTTATGTTTTAGACGTAGCTGAGGACATGGCAAAAGTGACATTTTAATCATTTGCTGTAATGTTTTTTTAATATATCTGCATCATTAGAGCCAGCCTTTGGGGAGGTGAACCAGCTTGGAGGTGTTTTTGTGAACGGAAGACCCCTGCCCAATGCCATAAGGCTCCGGATAGTAGAGCTGGCACAACTGGGCATCAGGCCTTGCGACATCAGCAGGCAGCTTCGCGTCTCTCACGGCTGTGTGAGCAAGATTCTGGCCCGGTACAACGAAACCGGCTCAATTCTTCCCGGCGCGATCGGCGGTAGTAAGCCAAGGGTCACAACCCCGACTGTTGTCAAACACATACGGACGTACAAGCAAAGGGATCCTGGCATTTTCGCTTGGGAGATTCGAGACAGACTTCTTGCCGACGGCGTGTGTGATAAATTCAACCTGCCGTCTGTCAGCTCGATCAGTAGGATTCTCCGCAACAAGATAGGAAACCTGTCCCAGCAGAATCAATACGAGTCGAGCAAACAGACCCCTCATCCCCAGCCGCAACACACCTTACCCTACAACCACCTGTATTCATATCCCACTCCAATCGCAGCCACTGGGACTAAAGTACCAACTCCGCCTGGCATGCCCGCTCTTCCTGGACACATGGCAATGCATAGGATATGGCCATCGTCTCATTCTGTTACAGATATTCTGGGCATTCGATCAATAACGGAGCAGCAAAGTAAGCACTCTCTTTGCTTTTGTTAAAAAGTCCTTGTACACTTGTACGAGTGTGTGTGGGCATGCATGCTATTGTTAATGCGTAAAGCACTGTTGGGCCTATTAAAGTGTGTGAGAATTTGTACGTCTGTGTATAGTCTGCAAGAGGAATTGAGAACGAGTGAGAGATGAAAATTCATATTGTGGCAGTGATGGAAGAGACAAAATTTAAAAATCTAAGCAAATTAAGATGTTAAAAATAAATAATAATGATTTACCGTCTCATTGGACTCAAGTATTTTATTTTTAAGTTCATCAAGACAAAGTTATAACGAAACAAAGTACAGCGAAGTGGGATGACATAAATGACATTGAGTTGTGCAGAAGGTTTTAGTAATGTTAGAAAACGGTTGTGGAATATTTAATGTTACCAATTTAATGTTAATGTTACGAAGGATTTTTGAGCGAGCAGCGTGTTGCAATACAAGGCCAGTTTTTAATTCTTTTAAACAACACGATTTTCTTCATTTAATGTTTACACAGAAATGTTGTGATATTTCATAATGGTTTTAAATTAACGCCGAAATAATTGTACGTAAGATATGAGTCGGTCAAAGCAACTGTAAGACTTAATATGCTAAAATGCTTAATAACTTAATGCCGTGGCATAAAAAACACTTGATGAAAATGGACTACAACCATCTTTACAAATAGACCTTGATTTTAGTCGCCTCTGTTGTTAAGTTGTTCGTTTACTTTGAGTGTATTTCATACATTAAAGGCCGCAGCCTGTCCATATTTAATTGCAGTTGCTTAGCGTTTCAAAGGCAGTGCGGATAATAATGCTTCAAACGCAGAGGAGGATATTGCGTTTAGGCGGTCATTATAAACCATTAATGTATTTCTAAATTATTAGCAGATGTTTCGGGAAGCTTTTGAAATAAAGCATAAAGAATTCACTAAGGTGTAGCCTGCAACTATTTTACCATTTACAAAGTTTTATGAAGTAAACACACAAAAATAAATCCAGACGTGGACGAGGGCGGTTTGTTTGGCAGTACGTATAGAACTACGCTGTGGACAGTTTGTACTTATAACCAATGGGCCTACTCCCATCTCTCTCTCTCTCTCTCTCTCTCTCACACACACACACACACGCACACACACACACACACACACACACACACACACACGCACTGCAAGTTCCTCGTGCAGTTTAAGTCCATTTGTAGGTTTGCCTGGTTCGGCCTTTAAAAAATAGCACTCTTACAATCTGTCAGCAAACTGCGAGAAACAGACTGAGAGATGTCATCGTTACGACGTCTTCTGGCTTATACATTGCAACAAATCCATGGATTCAGTGAAGATGCGGGGGAAATCTTCTTTGTGGCCCTCTCAAGTTACAACACTGGTGGGCTTGCTTTTCCAATTTCAAACTTTAGGAACCGTGTATAATATAATATCCATCAGGCACAAAGGGGAAACGGTTAAAGAAAATCTAATTTGTCCTCACAGGAAGACGTTTGGTAAATGTTCCTTGTCATTGCACAAAGCAGTCCATGACAGGAGAGCTTTATTTGATGAATTAGCCACACAAATAAAGATTTCTGATGTCTGTATCATCGTTTGAACCGGTATTTTACTATATATGTAACTCGTTGGAAGACTCATTTATTTTACTGACTTTAAACGTGAACTTTACACGCCATCGTGATCATAAGTTGCAATGGAAAATGAGTCTGAGTAATACGACCGTGCTGGAAGTACAAGCTTGTATTAGACGCTTGACAACAGTATTATTTAGCGAATCTGTTGGGTTTAGATTGTTGGCAGTACAGCAAGTAAACAGAAAAACATCTGCTGTGGCAGTTCTGTAGCCCAATCTTTTTCTCTCTGACTCCAGTCTTCCATGTCTCTGTTTTGCCCACCAGTCAGTGACAGTCCGTCCTTTCCCAGTGCCAAACTAGAAGAATGGAGCGCTATTGACAGGAGTATTTTTTCACCGAGTTCTCCACTAGTCAATGGCGTGGATAAGCCTCGCTTAGAATCTGAAGCAAAAAACACACAGGTAAAAAAATCCTATTTCATCAGTAAGAGACAATCCTATCCAATACAGAAGCAGGGAAAGCAAGAAATTATGATCCTGGCCATTAGAAGTAATTGACAAGAATAAGAGAGATACCTTTTGGGGACAGTTTCGCGTGTGTGTGTGTGTGTGTGTGTGTGTACAGTAGGTTATGTATGTTTCAGTAAGTATGTCTCTTTGGCGTGGACGTGGTCCGGTACAAAGAGCGTGTTATTGGCTTTTATTTTTAAATGCATAAAAGGAAATTTTACTATCGCACGTTTCTTATGTTTAATAAAAGAACCGTTTTCCCACACGGCCACCAGTTCATGCAATATCTAAATTAAAATGTATAGTATGCATGTGTGTATATCTAAAATATGTATAGATGACCTCTAAAATATTTATATATAATTTAATACAGAATTAAGTTTTGCGACACATTTTAGCCAATAAACGAATCTTAATATATCGCTTCAAGTATATCATCAAAATATCCATTTTGCTTTAAATAAGGAACGTCTTTAAACGCTGTTTGTATGAAAGCAATGTATGAAATTGTGACTGTATAGTGAACATTTTCTTCTAACAAATAACAATTTGTCAATGTTTCCACGAGAAACTTAGAGATTATTAAACACATAAACTCGAGATAAACACGAGATTATTTAGGTTTTCCTATTTCACGCGGATGAACGAAGAAAAACTTTATTATTATTATTATTATTATAAATCCAAGACATGTATGAGTGTATACAGCTCAATTGTCAACTATACCTAAAGTAATTCTTTGTATATTTTATGTCTCCATTATAATAAGACTATCATAAAGATACACAGAGAGTAATATTTAATTAAGGCTTAAAACCATTGCTTAAAAACATCCCATTTAAATACAATTGTAACTGAATCTGTTATCTGTATTGTGAATACTTTTCCGTAGATATTACATAAGCCAAAATAGTTGTCTTTAAACACGTACTTAGATATATTAGATTTGTTTCAGTATCGACCAGTATTAACTGAAGCTTTATGGATTATCAAACCACTTTAAATGACAGCTCCACACACGTATCACACGAAGTCAAAGCCTTTATAGAAAATATCCTAAATCATTATTATCATTATTGTTATTATGCATGGCAACTTCTCTAATGCCTGGTCGTACTACACACTTTGACGACACGTGAAAGACATTGATTCTTACATTTGTCAAGAAACCCGTTCACAAGTGTTTGGTTTCCAGTGCGCTTGAAACGGAGGAGAGAGTGACGGACATCTCGCGTGCCATCCGGTACAGACGCTCGAATTATTCATGGCTCGCTACCGGGCAGCAACAAACAGGTTGTCTAATCGTTTACTGTGGGTCTTAGAGGTTTGTGTATCGTGGAAAACGATGAAATAAATCTTTAATACAGATGCTGAATGAGGGATCTGGCGCAAATTACGCGCGTACGGATTGCGTACCTAAAATTAGAATAGCTAGTATATAAGAAACGGAGATTGTAACCTAGAGAAAACTGATGCATAGCGTTGACGACTGAATGCTTGTGTCTGTTATATTTGATAAATGATCAAGTATCATTTTAATGTTTAATGAACAACCGAGGAGGGTTAAAATTAAACATCATTTACACGATTTTAACGAAAAACACAAATAATGTAAGAATTCATATTACGGTCTCTAAATATAAAAGATGTAGGTTACGTTGACATTGATTCATAATAAATCGTTGTGTTAAATTATTGAACATTATTACAGTCTTATACAGTTTCGAGCAAAAGACAATATATTTGACTGTTCTAACATCTACATTATGTGAAGCGACACGTTGTATAATAAATCACAGGGGTTTCATTTTACTTTTATCATCGGTCAACGAACTGTTGGAACGGAACTAAAACTAACGCAAACAATGAATTATTAAAAAAAGGCTTATTTTATGATGCATTAAAATACATAATACATCTAATACATTTAAATGCATAATAACAATTTTCGCAGCAGTATTTCATTAACAAATGACTGCGCAGGAGGTTTAGGTCATTATAAAGTTTTAGGTCATTATAAAGTTTTAGGTCACTATAAAGTTTTAGGTCACTATAAAGTTTTAGGTCACTATAAAGTTTTAGGTCATTAAAAACTTACGATGATTTTAGCATCTAGATTTTAGAAAAGTATTGAACTGAAGTACTGAAGTAACACAAAGCGACAATTAACAGTAAACCGAACAGCTAGATATTATATATAGTCTATATATTAGTAAATTATTAGGTACGTTAATGATACAAGTTCTAATGTATTAAAGTATAAAGAGAAGTCAAACAGCTTTAAATAATTCAAACATCTAGTCAATTCTTCATTAAATACCGAAATAAAACGAGATTTGTTTTAGTAAGTTTGTTTTATGAGTTTGTGTATGACGAACATCAGAGGCAGATTTTTGCAGAATTCATATGCAAACTATTTCTCCATTTTATTTGTGCATATTTATTTAATAGAAATGTACCATATGTGTTTAGTATTTGTTTTAATGCATTAAACAACCTATGCGCACGTGTGCTTAACGCTAAGGATCCAGAATGTCACAATGGGTAAATCATGGCCAAATCCTAACTCTGGAACAAAGAGGATTTCATCTGTGCAAAAGATTTCCAGTAGTCAGAGACCACCCTGTTTTTGTGTTGTTGTTGAAAAGCCATGGCGAATTCCTCTGTTTCTAAACTGATATTGACATTCATCCAAAAATATACAGACATTTCAACTGGTGCATTTCTTTTGATATAGCTTTTCCATTAAACGTTTTAATATCTGGTCCTATTTTTTATATTAACCCCTATTCGCCGATTCTCAGAAGAACTCCAGGCTTCTGTTTCCATCTCTCTCGTTTGTCCTCCCTATTATGAAATCTTTGTGTTCCATCTCTACAGCCATGTGTGATTTATCTATTCGACACGAGTCTTACGCTCATTGTTCTTTATTTGCAGATGCCGAATGGATTGCCCACAGTGAACAGTTATGTCACAGCTCCCAGCATCCATCCTTACCCTCCTCCCATCCAAGTGTCACCCTACATGGGGTACAGCGGCACCACGTTGGCCTGTGTGACCGGCCCCACATGGCAGCCGCCCAATGGCAGTGCTCTCTCTCCCCACAGCTGTGACATCATCGCCCCACTGGCCTTCAGAAGCATGGCTGCCACGCGAGACTCGGTTTGTCCCGTCACGGCCTCGGCTCTGTGACTTTAGAAGGTGGGGGGGAGTCAGAGAAAAAACAAATGAACGGTACGGAGAGAGAGGAAACACTCAGCAATACAGACATTTTCAGACTGGCTCTCTCTGGATGGACTAATGTTACACCTTTACTATATTTATGAAAGACTTCAGATGAGCCATGTACCATTTGAATCCTGATGTTGAATCCTGCTCCACAATAGCATCTCTCACTGTCTGCACAGGAAACAGAGAGCAACAGTCATAATATGCAAAGGCCTTCCTGCCCGAGCTGAGCAGAGGATTAACTAATAAAAACATCTTCAGGTGGTTTATGTGCAGTGAACTGGGTTTGACAGTGGTGGGCAATCCTCATGAACTTGCCTCATCGCTAGTCTGAGCTAAATCTCGGTGCTTCTCTCTGTGAATATATTCTTGTGCGATTGAATAAGCAGTCCCGTGAAAAAACAGTGACCAATTCGCATTTAAATGTTTTTCAGGGTGTTACAAGTTACTAATGTTTAGATGTTCTGCTTTTTTACAAATGTTGTTGATATAAAAACACTTGCATCTATTCGGCTCCCATTTTCACCACATTAATGATGTACGCCAGAGCTCTTGGGAGAAGTTATGATGTTTATTTATTAGACCGTAAGGTACGTTGAATGAAGTGCAATTTATAGGGACACCGGGGGCAGAGAGACATGTGGGACATTAATGCACATTCTGACAGCAGGAACATTCATCCATTATCAGTGAAGCTGCACAACCCCAGTCATTGCACAATGAAATTGAATGTATCTTAATAAAAGAGGCGTGTCAACCCCTGTGCAGTATATTCCTCTTTTATAAAAGATTGTGTAACGTTTAATTATTTACACCTGAAACTGGTCATAAAGTGGTTAGTGACGGTCCTTAATGTTTCATCACTGCCTCAAAAAAATTGTATAAAAATAGTGTTACATTTTTATTTCTTTATATAAAGACAAGTTTAACTAAGTTTAATTATTTTATCTGTAATATCCCATGTTACGATTTAAATTGATGAAATCAAAAATAATAATTCTCATTCCATAAAAAATAAATGTACTTACTTGTTCATATAGCATATAGGTATATATATCAGAAATATCATTTTTATGATGATATTTTGTTGGTCTGTTGTTGCTCCTCTTTTTCAATCTTCTCTGTATCAATCTATGGTAGAACAAGGACCTAGAACAAGCCAAACAATGTCTTTTGATCACTGTCTTTAAAAGACATCATTCACAAAGAATGACAAACATTGTTGTAATATTGATTTGATTAACTTTAGTAGTTTTTTTGATTTTCCTAAATATACTGCAGAAGACTGGAGAAACACACACACACACAGTTCTATCAGGTGTTGATCGCAGACACATTCCAGGCTCTTTCTCTGAGTTTTGCGTATAGTCAGGGCTGATGTGTAAAGATAAGTCTAAGAGAAACCAAAAGCTGTGTGTGCTGCCTGTCACACAGGGCCAAGCTAACTAACCGTTTAACCTCCAACCACCTCCTTTTAAAAAATCCAATTGCAATACAGTATTTGAAAAGTGACAACAAAACACCTTCAGAAAAACACACCAGCTCTGTGGCAAAATGTTACTATATACACAGTGTACCCACTGCAGTGCAAACAGTCCTCCTGGAACTGCAGTCGATTTGACTTGGAAAACACTTTCACCCCAACCCCGTGGTCACGGACCGTTGCTTCGGGACCGAGGCGCTGTTTAGAGCACATATAAACCATCAAAATAGTCAGACACTAAACCACCACATAGACAGTGCATCCCACAAACTCCCCAGACCCTATTCTATTCAAATGAAGAGCTTTGAATGCCATTTACCTACCAGCTGAAAGCACTGATATGGACGTTGCCTTTGCAGTCAATACAAATGCATTTACTGGACGCACACATCACGGCCGTACATTTAATACAAGGTCAACCGGCGTAAAACACCAAGACAAACACACAGAAGAGAATAAGTCATCGGACTTGAGGTAAAAACTGCCTATGCGAGAACACTGTTACCCAATCCATCTCAACAGAAAGTTTAGGACAAAAGCATTTGCATCTGCAAGAAAAATGGCGTTTGCGGGCACAGCCTAAAAAAGTGCAAAACAAGCCGATTAATCCACTTGAGAACTTAAGCACTTTGATCTTTATGGAAAATTTGCAAAACAACGTGAAGAACGTATATTATTTCAAAGCACACATGTAAAGTTATGACAAGAGGAAACTTTACAAACACCTTAATCTTAAAGCCACCATTGAAACAGGCAGGAAAGTGAAAACACACTTGCTCACGCGCACACATCTGTTTGGAATTAATTCCTATGGAAAGTCAAGTCAAATGTCACATGGTTATCTTTAGCTGACTGCATGCAATCAGGCTGAAGACAGGAGCATGGAGCTCGGTAACACTGCACAGGGGCTGCGAGTGGACCGGGCCAAGGTGCAAGCCTGATTTTAATGGGCGGTTGACCATAAGCAGACTGTTTTTTCTGGTGTATTAGAACAGTATGTTTTGAACACACAAAGTTAAGCACTGGCTGAGTGTTGATTTGGCTGTTTGACAATGACTAAAAGGTGCAGAATTTTTTGTTCTCAGTAATACCGTTCAACACGTATAGCTCTAGTTTGGAAATATTTAAAACGATCATGTGAAATGTAAAATCCAGTCAAATCAGTAGCATGATAACAGATTGTTTGTTTTATAATGGAGCAAATTGCTTTATAGGGGCTAACATGATGTGATCACATGACACTCTCTTATGACAACTCTCTCTCTTATTGGACAAATGAATCATGGTTGACCGAGTAGCTTTTCATGTATTCCCATCTGACAATTTGCATCATTAACTATTTATTTTTATATTTGACATCCATTCCTCTAGGTGTCAGCACAATATGACTGCCATATCAACGGCATAATAACAACAAATGACAGACTGCACAACAAGCACCGTACAGTACTCACCCTTTATTTTCATCATGTAGAAAGGCCAGACACAAACTTCAAACCCAAGACAAAAAGTAAGGAAAAGGTTGAGGAGATTATATAACAAGCTTAATACCTAATTGTCTAATATAATGCTTCAAGTGACCTGAAAAGGTCTTTCAAACATTTAGTGGAAAGCAACACAATACAGTCTAGCAATGTGTCTGGAGAAGTCTTTAGTGTTGAAAGGATTCACAACCAATCGAGAGCCGAGACTATATGACAGCCCAGACTGACATATTCACACAGGATTCCAGCACTAAACAGACTGGATAAACTGTCTCACTCTCTGTCCGGAAGAATCTTCTTCACTGTCTAAGCGCGTGTCTTTTAAACAAAAACCTCTGTGGCATTAATGCTATTGGTGACTTTCAACCGTCACGTTTCGTCAATGGACTGAGATAAAACCAGACCTTTAAAATGACGGGGAGGACGTGAAGCAAAGAAATGTAAACTGGTCAGGGTGCAATGCAAAAGATATGGCTGTCATATTGTTTTAACTCATCCAACGAGTTGAGTTTAAACTCTGAGCAATAAAATAGCAAGCAAACATTACAGAACTGAACGGCAAGCAAAGGCTGCAGCTCTGAGCGCTCATATTTTTATTATGAGAACAAAGAAAGGAAGTCCTGGTTGTTTAGATTATATTTGCATGTTTCAGTTTTGTTATTTCTGTTTGTGCTGAGCTATGTGGACTCACTCGACAGGCCAGAGGAGATGACTGACAGAATGAGGCTTGGTTAATGACTGAGCTCATTATTTTATGCAAGATAGTAAAAATAAACATGAAAACAAGTTTGGCAACTCGTCGTCAACAGCAATTGTCACCTCAGAGAAAAGCCACAACGATTTTCACCCATGCTGTAATTTGTTATTACTAATAACAAAGTAACCAACCATTAAATCAACATCAACCCTCAGACTTTAGAACAATTACATTTTAAATAATTGTGACATTTGAATTGTGACTTTAGAGTAAGCAGGTTTATTTCAAAAGGCATTTACACACAATTCCATTGATGCGTTATAGTTCAGGAGCATTTATTAGCAAAATACAACTGTTACATAACTTTTGCAAAATACTGTTTATATAATGCCACACATTATATTTATAACTGCTGTTTCATTAACTTGTCTGTCATTTTTGTCTCTATTTGATAAAATAATGCTGAAACCCCAAGCCCAAAATCTGTTATGGCTTCCAAGTGTATGGCTGTAATATTTCTATTGATCTTTGTGTACAATTATTAAAAACCAGTTCCAAACACACTTTTAAACCAAATCTATTATTTCAGGTAAATTGAAGTTTAATAGATTGATGAAATCATGTTTCTGCTCTGCTAATGCTAATGAGTTGTGCAATCTTAAAAGCATCTGATATTTAAGTCTCAAACTCCACACAAGGAATATATAAATATATTCAACAGACCATAGATGTCCATCTATATACAGTAGATGCATTTCTCATAATGGCAGAAATGAGAAATAAAGCCTTGAATTTAGGTTAAAAATGACTGGATTTATTATCTCAGGTTTGCGTTGGTGAATGTAATCCGTTTGGGTGTGGAGTGTTGCTGTGGTTTGTATGAAGTATGAAGGCATGTGGACAGGTAGCTCTCAAATATAAAATATAAACATGAAATGGGTAACAGATCCAGTCTGTATAATTATTCATGCTTGAGCGCAGCTGAAAATTGATGTTAAGTGAGGGAACTGCAGTGGTCATTGTCACATGTCAGTGGAGACGCAATTGATCTTGAAATGTGATGGGTGGCGTGGCTGTTGTGGAACAGGGATGTGATCTGTTTAACAGAATGTGGGGAGGATGGAGTACAGACCGATGACAGCTGACCACCATGAACCGATCATCACCAGTTCTTCTGTAGCCACACAGATACATATTCATAAACCAGCAACATAACTGCACCTCCTACAACATACAGGAAACATCACACTCACTTTACTGGTTTGACACATTTTTATATATTTGTGTAGGAAGTCACTTATTGCATGTTACCTGGTCCAAGTCTCATTATCTTGGGAATCAATCCTTTGTACAAGGCAAAATATCTGTGAAAAAGCACAAAAAAGATGTATCTTTTACACGTGGACATTAGATGCACACAAAAAAATACATTTTGAAGAATGTCTATACTTTCTTTTCCAAACATTAGCTTTGCTGAAGGAACACACTTAAATTTGAATCGTCATTCACACATTCAATACAGGAATAATTTATTGGTGCCGTTTTGTTGTTTCTGTTTTGAGAGTTCCTGGGGTACTAAATGTTTTGTGTGAATATTTATCCTTTTGTATTTCCTTGAAGTGAAGTGAAGTGAAAGTTGCCCATAACCGAAATGTGACCTATGCATTTAACCCATCCATGTGAGGAGTGAACACACACTGCAAGTCGTGAACACACACACACCCAGAGCAGTGGGCAGCTATCCCTGCAGCGCCCGGGGAGCAATCAGGGGTTAGGTGCCTTGCTCAAGGGCACTTCAGTTGCTATCTGCCAGTGCTGGAATCGAACCAGCAAGCTACTGATTACAAGCCCGACTCCTTAACCAGTAGACCACAACTGAAACACGGTTAAATAGTTAATAAGCAATAACTCTTTTTCCTTTGATGTCATGCTAAGTGTTTTCTCTCTATGTTGTACTCTGAGTCACACTGTGATGCTGAAACAGGTATTGGGCACTAATAGCTGGTCTAGTTGTGTACCTGCCCTAATGCATTCAAGCTGATATCTGCAGTGGGCCTGTCGCAGCCCGTGTCCTCTGCTTCTCCTGGTGTTAATAAGGCTTGAGCCACTTCCTCTCTGCCCTGCTGTCTGATTAGACCGACCCGCTGAGCGCCGCGCGTCTCGTTAGGACCCGCTTAACGACGTCTCCCATTGGGACCACTAATTAGCCGGGACTGTGTCGTGTTAGAGGCCTGGACAGGATGGGGTACCCTCTCAGCACCCCTAAATTTAAACAGCTTCAGTGTCTCTTGCTCTGACTCTCTCTCTCACACACACACTGTCCTGCCCAAGATCAGCCCTAGGTTCTCTGCCTCTAATAACAAATGAATCGGCGTTCCCTTTATGCAGAGTCAACAGGGCTAATCAAGACCCTGAAGAGCCATAAAACTACAGATTCTCTCTTATAGTTTCCCATGAGAGAGAGATGCAGAGCAAATCTCTGTAGTGAGTCTCTGCTCACTAGCAACTACCCGCATATTTATAATTTCATTATTGATTGATAGACACAATACAAAAAAGGAAAAAGTAACTTTTAACATACTGGCAAAGACAAGACACCAGTAATGTTTAAGAAAGAACAAATGCTGAAAGATAACAGTTTTAGCATGTATTTTTGTTAATGCAACAAAAAATTTAATTTCCACCAACTAAAATTTTGTCATTTTATATCAAAGCAAACGGGAGCAAAATGAATCAAAATGATACAAATTAATATGTTTTTTTTGTGTTCACATTCTTATACATGCTAATGCACATTAGTCAGGAGTATCAAAAGCTAATTCAAATTCCACTTTCAGTAAAAGGGCTCACAGTGGTCATAAATTGTTTTATAATAGATCAACATTTTAACAAAGGCATTCAGTGACAATTGTCACTGTAGGTCACTGTGGTATGCAGTAAGAAGAGACTCAAAATTGTATTCGTGTAGTTATGTTAACAGGATGTTTTAAATATGGTTTACCCACAGAAACCCTGATCATCACAAGCAGAACATTAAGCAAATGTCAGGACAAATGATGGAGGACAATATAATTACACACAGATTTAGATGCAGCCTAAAATGGTTGGTTGTCAAAACTTGCCAATGGTAGATAAGAAACAGAAAATGTTGTGTAATTTTTCATGTAGGTGAACCTCTCAGCAATTCTGGTTTAAATAACTCCTGTCTGAGTAATTTTGACACCTGTAGTTGTTTTGGTGTGGACTCGAATCTTACCCTTCCTCACGGTAGACGACAGCCATGGTCTGAAAGCAACTGCGGTATTTGATTTGCCCTGGAACGGGCTGAGGACCCTGGATACGACTTTTAGCTACATCGAAAGGAATGTTCACACAGGACGACACGGTTCCTGATACCAAACCGATCGCAAACTTCCTCATGAACTCCAGTCTAGGGTCCTGACAGAGAGAGAGACATTTAGAGAAAATGACTGTGTTGTGTTTGCATCAAGTCCTCAAACCACACATTTCCTGTTTTCAACAAACAACTAATGCACAACTAACATTTTAATTTAAAGAACAAATATAACTCATTTTTGATTAATTTATTTAGAATTAAAGTGAGAATTTAAAATGTGTGGCTTAGTGTATATTATTATTTATAAATGTTAGGTGACTGTTTAACAGTCAGAACATTAATATTCAAAATTCTAAGATAACACAGTCGATGGTATAAAAATGCAAATTAACCGACACGTGAAGTGGATAAGGAAGCTAAGGAGAGATATGGAAATTAGACGAGAAAGAGAAAATAATAGGGGCTTACAGTCTGGGATATGATTGCAGTTCAGATCATTTTATGGTCGTGGGGTGCAGATTAGTGTTTCATGAGAAGAACAAAGCTCAATGATTGGCTGATCTGGGTCACATGACCGGGGGCAAACTTTGAAAGAGGATTTATAAACAGAGTTCATGCAGGCAGACTGGAAGGCATATGGGGACAATTTAGGTAATTGGACTGTGACTCGCACTGGCGTATTACTGTACTGAAAGAAGCCCTAACCGGCGCAGCTTTGACATCTAATTGGTCAGGATATTTTTTACAAATGACAGCAGCCTCACTGAAAGGACCGGACACCCTGAGCGACATGCTACGTTGACAGTTAAGCCCGAATATCACAGCACTGGGAGAAACATTGCTGTGGTACAACAGCGCCGTATCTCATATGTTTCCACCCTAAACACTTCCTTTAACACCCCTAACACACTTCCTTGCACGTACAGTTTAACAGGGAGTGTTCATGACAGCTTGGCGTCCGTGAGGGTTAATGGCTCGATACCGGCGGAGAGACATGATTGGCTCATCAAGATGAATCAAAATGGATTCTAATCTCCACAAAACACTGGAGCCAATGAGATGTTCCACCTAAAACCACAAAGACCAGCTCTCCCCTGAGCTCCCCTAAAGAGGACGGTCAAATCAAGCTCAGTCAACTGTGGCTTTTCACTGGAGGCTTCTAGCTGCTCGGCAATGATGATCTTAGCACCAGATGAAGGAGGGACAGCGATTTCAGTAGGACTTCAACTGTAATTCTCCCCCACAACAAATACCTCAGTCTGCTTCCAATTAGTTCATTTGGGTAAATCTAATGCTTCAGTTTATACATGTGGAGCAGCGTATGGTAACGTTTCCATTAAACAAAATTAACTTTTGTTTGGGAGTTGAGCTCTGCCGGATGTGTAATCTGAACCTTTAAGGATGTGATGGAGAGCAAACAGGGAAGGTATTAGTGAGCTTTATCTTAGCAGCTTCTCTCTCTCCTTCATTCTATCTGTATCTCTCTCTCTTTCTGTTAGCGGGCATAACTGACTCCTGCTTTAATCTGCAAAGCTAATTCAGTCACCAGTTCAGCAATACATATATTTCTGTACAGTATATACAGAATATAGATCTTACAGTATATGTCATATGAAAATGTTCTAGAAGATGGACGTCATTGGCAGCTGTAGAAATATACATATTAAACCTATTAAAACTTTAAAAATTGCAAAAGCTAAATACAGGCCTGTATGAATCATATCTTACAATTATTAAACTGTTAATTAAAAGTGTGTTGTCTGTTTACCTGACTGGCAGGAATAGCATCTTTAACATTAAAGTAGAAACCAAAATAGATCATGTTGAAGACACCATGTCGCCCCAGAGTGGAGGTGAGGCCCTTATTAAGACCACGGAGCCCAAAGCCATCTGTGTTTATAATGGTTCGAGCTTGGGCAAACGTGGAGGGTTGCTGAAATAGAGAGAGAGCGAGAGAGAGAGAGAGAGAGAGAGAGAAAGAGAGAGAGAGAGATAACTAGGATGAATAGGATCATCAAAACAAATGGCTTAAACATTTGGTGACATCACAAAGACACAAAGATGACTTCAAGTATCAAGTTGACAATGAAACAACTGCAGTCTCTTACCACTTTGAATGAATCCCTGTTGGCCTGTAGGCTTACTTTCACTACTTCAAATGGATTTACAACCAGTGCCTCTGTAAGCCCTGACCCCAGACCAGCCACAGAGAGGGCCTAGCACATTGAGGCAGACGTTACAATAACGTTACAAGAGAACGTAACACCACATGACAACAAGGAAGACAGAAAGGCATGTTAAAACAATAGACACAGATTAGACAAAAAAGCTGATTTGTGTTTAACACAAATGTTTTCTTAGATGACCATGTACGTCACACAAATCTCTTAAGTCTTAATGAACAATGCTTGTGTGATGCTAGGCCGTTCAGAAACGTGTTTGACCAGACTGAGAGCTTGACTTTGACCCACTAATGAATGAAAGCGCAACGTCAATCATTGGGAAGGGTTCGAACGGAAACACAGACAGGAATCAGAGATGGATGGTTCTGCTCAAAATGACTAAATGACTTGAGACAAAGATGAATCACTGCAAGTGTTGCAACAGCAGCTGAAAGCTCCTCTGTAACCAGGCAAAATGTTTCACATTTTCATTGTATTAGAGTTTCCATTCTGATAACAGACACAAAGTTTGGTTGGCTTTAGTTGTTATGATCCGTGATGCCCATTCCAAACACTTGACATACGTGTCTGCAGGCTTCAGGCCTACTTGAAAAGTGACAAAGAAGATCTTTAAGTGTGTTTGCATAAGGTGAGCTAGGCATACTACACACCCATGCTTAATACCTCAATATGTGTGTGACACCCTCGCAAACGTCTCCTGCATGTATAAAAGTAAGTTGGTGAAAATACTGGAATCTCATTCTTACACTCTGATTCTTTCAACTTTAAGTTTAACCGCACATCTCCTCGAACTAGCCTGCGGTGTATTTACAAAGCCAGCCATGCAATCTTCCCATTTTTATTTGTCGTGTTACTGAGCACGTCTTTATCAATCATACTGAACTGTTTGAGCTGGGGCTCCACAGGGAGGCGGGGCCTCAGCTCAATCACTCTCTGTAATTCGCTAATTCCCACGTAGATGATCTCACTCAACCTCCCGGCCTCACACGCTCCATTCATCACCCCTCTCAGTGCCCCCGGGCAGCACAATAGTTAGGGTGGGCAGAGTCTGGGGTGATTGATAGAGCAGGTGAATATTTCTCTCCCTCTAGTTCCACAAAAAGGCTGCAGATGCAAGACATGTCACCAGTCAACGGACATCTGTCAAGCCTGCCGCAAGCTGATAAGCGGCTGTCAAAGTAATGAGCGATCACTCACACGTCTCACTGAGTGGCGTTTGTCTACATTACACCTCAATTCTCATACCTGTGTGCTGTGTAATGAGGAGAGTGCCACGCTTGACTGTGAAAGTGATTATGTGTATGGTGTGTGTATGTGTATGGTGTCTATATGTGTGTGTGTATGTGTATGATGTCTATGTGTGTGTATATGTGTATGGTGTCTATGTGTGTGTGTGTGTGTATGTGTATAGTGTCTGTGTAGTGTCTATGTATATGTATGTGTGTGTGTGGGGGGGGGGGTTGTGTCTAGCGTCTATCAGATCACTCACCATGCCGGGTGATAAAGGAGTAAAACCCAACAGCTTCTTGTACTGCTCAAAGGTGAAGAACTATAAAACAGAACAATGAGAAACGGTTAGAAATGTTTGTTTTTTACATTTAATGAAAATGTGTAATTGCAAATTTAAAGTCACAATGCATAACTTTTGCCTCTTCATCCCCATATAACATAAAACTGAAAGTTACTTGCAGTTATTAAACAGGGTAAAATAAGGAGATGGCTTTTAAACATTGATCTCTTATGAACTTGCTCAACAACTGCATTTTATTTATTTTTAACCAAAAAAGTTACAGATTGCAGAAGTAAAACATTGAACTGCCACATGCACATGAATTTCAGGATGTTTAAGCAGTTAGTATGTCCACGATTTAAGACGGCTTGAATTACAGCTGGCATGAACACCACAAGTTTGTGCAAAACCTGATGAGCATGATTTGAGAAGTTTCCAAAAATAACCTTGTGGGCTTCCATGGAAGCCAGGAGCTCTAACCTGTACAAAGATTTAAACATTGTCAGTATTGCATGTTTGCTTATGTTTGATTACTTAGGAGTGCAGAATCTGAAACATTGCTACTTCATTTGACGCCATAAATTTAGCTTGTTTTCAAATCCTGAAAAAGGTGTTTATAGCCAGTTTTAAAGGAACATGTACATTTAATGTGGTCTCAAACTTAGGGAACCCCACTGTATGTACACATACACAGACCGAACGCTCACACCCTGCGCAAACAGAGCTTGCAGCTTTTTGGAGCAAATTAGGACAGCCACCGAGCTCTCAACATGACATTAGGCAAATATAAATACACACAAGGTCCGAAATTAACAATTTACCACACCTGTCAATGTGGGCTGCTTTTAGAAAATGTACTGCTCAGAAATATTTGTTTTGTTGCTTTACTTAGCTTGACAGCTATAAGTTAATACGGTTCAGTATAATAAATGGAGGCCAGGGTGTACAGAACATACCTATTGCCTATTGGTTTGGATCAACAGATGCAGAGCATTAAATTGACTCATGGACCTCATTTATCATCAATGTTAAGGTAAACTGTTAAAGCATGTTAAGTCTACCAAGCTTTCAAATAATCAAATTAAACTCCTTACATGTTTTTCAGATTAGGAAAAATGACAAAAGCAAGATGTTAACAGAGTTCAACATTTTCTTTTAGACACGCACTTTAAAATGCTTATAAGCCGATAACCTAACACCAGCCACACACTTATGTAATCTCAGCCGTGTATATATGTACTACATATAGACTCCTGAGATTATATATGTGTATATATATAGGCCAGTAGCAATATCTGGTCATGTAGGTCAATATTGGGAGTTCTCAACAACAAACACATGTAGCATTACGATAAACACAGAGAGGAGATGAGTGTTTTTGATCTCTCTGGCAAAGGCTGGTATGTTGAGGACATATGTATGTGGTCTGTGTGTGTGTTTACACTCGGCAGGCCAGGTTGCAGAGATCAGAGCGCGTATGGTTTAAGTGATGAACTTCAGCTTGGAGTCAAATATGGTTCCTGTTACCTTCACTGCTCTCTTTGGGGTCTCGGCCAAAATGGGGGGAAGGATTCCCTTGTAGAAGCCGTACACACTGTTGAGGGAAAGAGATGGCTTATTAGAACTGACCCACATTATGAAATAAACAAGGTTTAATGACAAACACAGCGTTTTAAGCCCTTGAACACTGACAATGCACAACACAGTTTTAAACGCTCAGCGAGAAAAGCAATTTGGATTGGAAAGGAATTTTGTAAAAACTCTAGCTTACTGCATGTTTGACTTGATGTTAAACTAAACAACATATTTTGAATTATGATTTAATAATTAAATTATGATTTTAAATAGTAAAAGTTGAATGATTAGATACCTTCTATTAATCTAGAATTAAACTTAATCCCTACTGATGGACGCCTGCCAAGTAAATAGCCAGGTGTCATGAGTCTGTTGCAAACATACTGTATTAGATATGTCTGAAGGGTCGCATCAGTAGGTTTCCTGCTTTGATGTGTCAGTTCTATGGAAAACCACCCTCATCATCATGCGTTGAGCTCAAACAGCTTCAGTGGTGTGGAATTGTTTTAAAGGTACAGTCTCCAAACCAGAACAGGTTATACTAGTCCAAAAACCACAAACAAGCACTTTCAGGAAAGAAATAAGTGCTCAATAAAAGTGAATTTATAATATTAATAGAAAATATTCCATTGGGTTAGCAACGGTGGATTCATTCATTTGCTCTTAACATGTAATCAATAAATTTACTGAAAACTGTGACTGCAATATTCTGTCCAATAAAAATAGCTTGGCTTGGGAAACTACAAAATACAGGCACAAAGTCATCTGCGTGATAAGCAAATGAAGACATCAACTTTGTCTTTCAGCGCCATAATCACTAATCTTTTCACATTTGAATATACTTAGAAAGTCAAAATAAGTTTTGCCTGAATCAATATAGTACAGATTGATACTGAAGATATTATTTAAATTGATATCATGACAGCTTGCAGCACTGCCGTTAATACAGGTAAACAGTCTAACAGCAAAAATTACAGCAAATTAAAAACAGCCAAAAAAAACAATGCAACAATAAAAAGTGGATATCTTTCCATTCTCTTCTTCAGCCAATTCAGTGTGTGCTAAAGAGTTTATGAATTCTAAAATATTAATAGAAGACACAGGCACAAAAAACTGTTTTACAAAAAATAAATGTTGATTTTTGTAAAACTGATCAATGCTTCAGCACGTTTTGACCTCCCCCAGCACAGACATGTGCGTTTGGAGAAGCAGACATTGTTTGAAGAGCACAGGCTCTTTCTGAAGCTGAAACCTGACTCTGTTTTGCTTTCTGTCAGTCTGAAATTCAGGACAAGTCAGAGCAAGAGAAACACCTGAACTATTCTTCTGCCTCCTTATTCTCTTCTACACACAAACATTTACACGTAGCAGCTGTGGCTTCTATGGCGAGTTTAGTTAACATACTACAAACCTATATACTATAATGTTGGTGGATACTGGGTATTTGTCTTTTGTTGCCACTTATTTATCAGTTAATTAAAGCTACAAAAAATCTTTAAAGCTATTTTAAAATTGTATTTTGTAAAAAAACAATATAGCAATAAACTAAAAATAAGATTTTAAAGGATACTATAATTTAGGATCAACTTATTATTGGAATATAGTATAGGAACATAAAACTTCTACATATTTATCTGGAAACAAGAAATATTTGCCCTTTAAGTTTATTTTTTCACAAATTCAAACAAAGACTAAAGACATAAAGGAACTTTTTAAACCTATTGACTGATTTTAATAATTCATAATGAAGTGTCATGTTAAAATGAATCATTAAGGGAGTCATATTAATCACATTAATGCAGATTTTTCAACAAAATTATATATAAATACATTTTATTTCTGCCACCTCATTCATAGACATTTGGTTTCATTTTTGCCCAAAGCTGATAAATGATATTCAACATTTCAGGTCCTGCAACATCCATGTAACATCTATCTATGTCTAAGAAGGTTGATACAACCAGGAGTGAAAAAAGACCCAATGCATGAGATTCTCAGTATCAGTTCAAGCATGTATTGATATTGAACACACGTGTGGACAGGGTGAACAGAGTGGCGTGACAGCCGCATGTGAACTCCTGTCGTTTTATTGTGAAAACATGCCCCAGTAGTCAACAGAGATGTTCCCGGATGATTTAGTTGGGGTGTAAATATTATTGTTTCTGCAAATGGAGATGGAGCGATTAGGCCTGGGTTCAGGGATGACCCGACCACGCCGTGACCACCACTCAGGAACCTCTGACCCGCGGCTTATTACCACAACACATCTCATTTGATGACAAAATAATGCCTTTCACAATGTCACATGTTGCACAAGCTTCACTTGTAAGCTAATGGCGAAGTGGCAACAAAGCAGCGTTGTACTGAGGGTGGAACTGACAGCGTGGGCTTTTGTCGAAGCGTGAATGTCTGACTAGAACGGAAGCCCCCCTCGGCCCCCTATAGCTTGTGGCACATGCAAACGCGCTGGCCACATGTTTCCCGGGTGTGGTCAGTATAAGAGACATCAGGTGGTGAGATAAAGCTCCAATTTGTTACACACACACTCAAGAACCCATTTGACTACGCCTGGTTTGACTATGCCTGAATGCCAATTTGACTCTAAATGTAAGCACGCAGTTGGCCCTCATAAGCAAATGCCCATTTAGCAAATGCACATTTAGATACGTGTGGGTCCAGCTGCCAGTGTTTGTATAGGTGTGATTTGTCTTTGATTTACATAAAACCCCATTTCTACCATTCAGCTCACAGCCACATCCTTCAACATAACAAAAGGAGAGGAAGGAAATGACACATTAACCAAATTGGATAATGGGACAAAAATGTTTGATCCCTGTTGTGGGACCGACACTCAATGAATCACGGGCTGATGGGAAAATGTATGAGGAATATTTACGTTTTGGTGTTTACGTCTGGTAAAGTGTTCACGGTTGTAACATTACTCTCTGAATGCATCTGGAGCAGGTGACTTTGAGAACTTCCTGTTCGTTCCCCTGTCAACAACCTGAATGCTTGATCTGCAAATATTGTCATTTGCTTCTGAAGCTTTAACCTTGACATTGGTTTGGAGCGGCACAACGGCTCCACACTCGTAAATCAGGGAACGAGAAAAGAGGCGTCGTTATTTCTTGTGTTTTTGTAACAAATCAAACATGACAGGCAGAATAGAAACACACTAATTAATCAGCCGCAATGAGTTTCTGCCTCAAGTAATATTCGTTGAAAAATACTTTGGCAGCTGTTTTTTAATTAACTGGTAGTACGCTATAAAGTAGGAGAAATAAATGGCAGAAACAAATGCAATGTATATAAAAATATAAATTATAGTGCTGATACATAATCATGATTTATATTATTTTAATGTGAATTCAATTAGGAGCAAATGGTGTCTATAGAAATGGCTTGTGTAAAACAAGCCTATTCATTTAAATAAACAAATCAATTTTATTTTAGATATAGACATTGTATATAGAAAACAATAAATTGTATCATTTCATTATAGTAATTTGTAAAAAAAATGTTACTATTTGTAAATATTACAGAAAAATTGGATGTAATATAGGAACATAATGTCTTTCTTGTGTGTTTACAGTAAACATACATTCATACAACCATTCTGTTTGAAAACATATTGCCTAAACATATTAATCAGAGACTTTAAACAACCCTT
Source organism: Yasuhikotakia modesta (assembly GCA_036877545.1). NCBI lineage: Eukaryota > Metazoa > Chordata > Actinopteri > Cypriniformes > Botiidae > Yasuhikotakia > Yasuhikotakia modesta. The sequence goes on along the minus strand of JBAJNP010000960.1, from coordinate 49,274 downwards.
TGAACTTTTTGTGTTTATTTCCCATAAAATATATTTCACACACATTTCAGGAAAACATACAATAACCTGATTATGTTTTAAAATAGAGACCAATTTGAAATTAGCTACAGGGATGAAATGTCTATGAAATGTTGTAGGACTCTGTACACAAATATTAAACAGGATATTAAACAAACTGAAGCAACTTTTATAGACTTTTGTAAAATTATTTATTTTACAGATATTAATATAAATCCACACAACACCATTCACTTACAAATCTGAAAAAAATAAGATGCACTTAAAATCTTCATTTTTTGAAGATTTTCACAGCCCCAGGATCATAGACAAACTTACATAATTAGACCCATTTAAATTCAACTCCCCTCAGATCATGACCGATGCTTAGGGCTTAAGGTAAAAAAGTCAAGTTCAAATGTCTTCTAAACGACATTACAGGACACATACTGTGAAACAATTATGAACAATCAAGCCATTTACGTAAGTGATCCAAAACGATTAGGACTTTCCCTCGATGATGATGCACACATGCTACATCATAACGCAACAGAACTTTCATACCATCAACCCAAATGGACTCGGAGCCAATTCACAGATGGATCTCCTGCTCTGAACAAATTGGTATGTGGAAGCCGAGGAGCTCATGTTTCTACCGCAAGGAGGAAGGACAAAATTCCCCAATAAATAAAAAAAACTAAGTGCAAAAGTGCAATTCTGGTCCATATAGCAAAAGAGTGTTTATTTTCAATAATAATTCCACAACAGTGACTTCCCACCACTTTTTGTGTAAATTAAAACTAAGTGGTTCAGCCTGGCGCTGATCGGGCTGTTGGCTACTGTGTGGCGACTCCATCCGCAGCACAAACAGAAGGGGGGTGAAAATTGTTTTTGAGAAGCATCACACTCTACATGGGAGGCCACAGCTGCCTTGTGGGACACAGCTGCCGACAGCTTAGCAAAGAGGGATGTATGATTGCGAGACCGGTGATGGATCTCACAGCCAGGAGCCGCCGTGTCAGTGTCACCCAGAGCCGTACGACGCGTATATTCTCACACCGTTAGATTCAGTCTAAAACTGTCAGCTTGCCATAAACTTTTCTTTCAAGTCTGCACACTCTGAAGTAATGGACACACTGCAGTTGTGTACGTGTGTTTGTGGTGGAGTGAGAGAGAATGAAGGGAAGAAATCTGTGCCTTAACCACACTATGTCATATGTGAGCTGTTTCTACACAGACAGTCAGCTAGCATGACACACATTCAGCTAGTAACTGCATAATGTGAACCTATGACTTCACATGCTCAACATACTGCATATTCAATGGCAGTTGGGATTTTTAACCTTGTGATTTTTGCACATTGTGTTTCCTAAAGTGTTAAACATTCACTTTTATCAGCTGCATGTTGTTATTCTGCATTACTGCATACAGGAGACACCCACGCCTGTCTTACACCAAACGGCAGATGTCAGGAACAAAACAGCCGAAACTCGCACATAAAAAACAAGCTTTTGGTCATTTAAATACTTTTTTACTTGGTATTAAAAATATGTTACATAACGTATGTAAGTAAATATAATATTTTAAGTAATATTTTGACTTACCCCTCAGAGCGGAATATAGTTCTGAAGCAGTCACCAAGACCTTTATAGCTGTTTGGGTCCCCCGTCCCTCTTTGGATTTGAAACCTACAAAATTAAATAATGTCATTGGTTACCAATTACAGTTACAGTTTAAAGCCTCCACACAGAATCTGAAAAACATAATTGTCCATAATTCACAAGTTACACACAAATTCTACATAATTCCCATATTTTGAAAACAAATTCAAAATTAAAAGGAATATAGGAAAATAAGGAATTATTATAAAACTGTCTTTCAAACAATCTGAGTCATTTAGTCATTTTGCTTACTTAATAATTACTCTTTATTTTTCACATAAACAATTTATTTATACTTTTATACAAAGTTAATTCAATAATATTGGTGTATTGTTTACTGTACAAATTTTAAAATGGAGCCTTTAAACCACAACATCAAAAACAAAATTAAACATGACTTTACTAATAATATAAGTCTTTTGTTTCTCATTATTATATTATTCATTTAAACTTCAGCAATTTATGACATGCCAAATATTGATTGGACATGATATTTGAATAATAATAACAACAAAATAACAAGGCCAAAATTATGTTCACAAACTATCAAAACCAATTAATATTAATCGATTCTGGAAACCATCATTCCTGCAAATACATTTCAACATTCCTCCACTTACATGACACAGAGAGCATGACCACCATATGCTCTCAATTATCCACATGCAAGAAATGTGGGACACTGGCTAATCTGTGCAAAGTGTCCACACAAGTCTCAGACGTCTGTTAGGAGCCAAACTTTCTTCTGCTTTTGACTCTTGTTCTTTCCAAGGCTGCACTGGCTTCCCGCCTTTTTTAGCACAGCAGAAAAGTCAAACATTTACTTAACCCATCCTTACCAATTAGCTCTGCTACTGTTATAGCCAGACCTTCTAGCTGCTAACTTTGCCACTAACATGCTAGTAACCTGCTGGTAACAGTTCTGTGGTTCTGTGTAAATTTTTAATATGATACAAATGGTCAAGAGATGTTTTGTAGCAACAAGCACGCTAGTAACTCCCTAATAAATGGCGTACTGCACTGTGTAAATGTTTAACATTGTACCGGTGTGGGTTTGGGAAAAGGATTTACTGCTGTACCCCCTCCCCCCTTATGGTTTATGCACTATAGATGCTTCAGCACAAAGAAATGGACAAAACAACAGTGGGACCTTTGATACTTTGACATCACACACAATATGTTTTGTTTATAGGCCTGCATGCCATGATAATTTACTGTCGTCCGGGTATCTTTTTGGGCATAGAGAGACCAATAAATTATCCAGCTTTTGCCCTTCAAGTGGATGAACACAGACTAGACTCTGAGGGCAAGACAGGGAATGAGAAAGATTCTTCTCATATGGTTTTGACTGCCAGGTCAAGAGGTTAGCAGTAAGTCATTCAGGCGGGTGCCTGATGGGGCCATAAAAGATCCCTGGTTCCATCGGATGAGGGGGTTTATTGAGGTGAACAGCCTTTCATATCGCCAACAGATTAACATCTTGGAGGGGTGTCCAGCGTCCAATTTTGTAGATTCCCAAATAGCTTGTAACTTGTGCCAAAGAACTAGTTAAAAAAGCATCATAAATGGACGCCCAACACCATGTTAAAAGAGAGAGAAGATGAGAGGGACTGTGAGGCAGCAGGCGTGGAGATGGGGGCACAGAAGCAGAAGATTTAAGACTAGTGGAGCTTGTAAACAAATTTAAATCTGTCTTAATTAAAGGCACATGAGAGCAAGGTCAGGGAACTAAAGAGCCCTGTCCCACCAGGGGCCGAGTTTCTATGTCCATGGTACAGGGATGGCCCGACCTGCACTAGCCCAGAGGTGGCAGGGCCACAGTCCATTTTCAGCTGCCTGACTCCACTGTTGACCTTGGGGTCACCTCATTTCCTCATGCCCCTTACCTACCCTGCAATAAAAGCTTTGGACCAAACGACACAGCCCAGGGTGTGGGAGATAACAGGGAAGATGTGAGGGGTTCAAGGGATGCCCCAGGACTCTCAGAAGGCAAACCCATGTTGCCCGCTGTCACTGAAAGGAGTTTACAGGAAAGGAATCACAGACGCCATGGTGACAGAAATCACAAGTATTTTTGTCTTTACATCAGATCAGAAGTGCATCTTTAGACATATATGAGACAGATACAGATATAATATGACAGATATGGAGGCAGATACAGAGTTCACAAACTAAAGTAAAGAAGAGCTGACTTACCCAAAGGCTTTGTTAAAAGATTCACTCCAGAATTTCTCTCAAACTAAACCTGAGAAGAAAACTTTTACTTACAGGTGATCATTTCTGCAAGTCCATCACTAACTCCACTAACCTCCTGTACTCTGTTTTTATAGGACCAGAGACGGCCAGGTGAGGGTGAAGGTGAGGCCAAAGTGATGCTTCTACTGGTAAATGAGCACCAGGGGTAAATAACTCTACCATCTCCATCTGACCCTAAACTGCCTGTAAAACAGTGAACTTAGCGCACTCAGAAAAGTAAATGAAAGTAAAGACTAGAGAAACACCTTCACTGTGTTTTTATAGAGAGGAATGAAGTGTTTCAGATCCAGGCTGAATTCTGGAGCCTTGTCCTCTTTAGACCCTGAATGTAATGGGCCAGCAGTTGGCTCCACCCCTCTGGAAGACAAGCTGATGGGTTGAGGTCTAATAATGATGGTGTTAAATAAAGGCCTGTGGAAAGAGTGGGAGGTTATTGGGTTGATCAAAAGGCTTGAGTTTGATGGTTTTGCCTTTAATGGGGCAGGCCAAAATTTTAAAAAGCTCTCTTAAATTCGCCTTGTTAAATATAAGGGTATTCCCCAGTAGAACTGAGAAGTGGGAGCTGCATTATTTCATTTATGGCTAAAATATTTACCTCATGATAAACAAGGTCCAGTGAGTGAAAGACCATTCTGTGTACTGTATGTGCACCATTTATGACTTTTGTAGAACGAATGAAACACAAAGTCTGTGTACAATTGCAGCTGCATAACATGCAGCTGGATGCTGGCAGTCTGTTTTTTCCAGTCTGTTGCAATACTAACCAAATATTGTGTAATTTAAAGCAGAAGACTTCAAGATTAAACATTACTAATACATATTCATGAGAGAATTTTCACCACTATTCTTCCTTACACACAATCAAAGAACAATAAAGTGTCCATTTAAACAACAGAAAAACCCAATGGAAAACAAATTATACTATAGACAATATACATATCAACCTGTTACAGGTTTACAAAAAATTCTGTGCTTTACATTCTTACTCAGCTGTGCTAACAATCATTATTATAATCATTTTTCATGAGATGCCTGTAAACAGCACTTAGCACGGTTTCTTTTACATGCAATCAGTCCTGCATAAGAGAATCCAGAAGGCGGCATTAAAAGGAAATCTATTTTTTACAGCTAGACAGTTAATTTTAATGAGCAGGATCATAAAGATGGCAGACGTCCATTGCAATGGTACATGAGGTTAAACCTCTTGAACCTAAATGTTCCAACATGGCAAATGCAGACATCCAATCAAACTCTGAGCACAGAGAACTACCATCACTCCTCCGGTAGGACTGTGACTGTGTTCACAAATATTCAACTGTACTGAGTCAGAAATGAACCTTTACACTAATAGGTAATAAATTCCTGTTGAATTGATGTGCTTAAATAAAAATAAAAATTACACATAAAGGGACGTTTATGAAATTTTATTTTAAAATATATTTTTGTTTGACGTTTTTGCTCCTTTAAACATGCCTTAATTTTGACCCTTCATTGCAACTCCAGTAAATTTTTTATAAAAACATTTATTAATTTACCAGACGCTTTTATCCAAATCCTCTGACAAAGAGAAAGAGCATTAAACATTTTGCCAAAAGAACCAACAATCCTAGTCTTTAAAGTTATAGTGCTAGGAGGAGGACAAACTGTAGAAGAGAATGTTTTTTTTTAGATCAGTAAACCAACTGGATTGAACATAACTTGAACATAACTTGTGCAAAAGCTAAATTGCACTGATGTTTTAGTGCCATTATGAATATAAAATAAAAACTAAATTCTTGAAAAACCACAGACTTTATTTTTTTCTTTCAAACTGACATGTTGCTGTTCTTTGGTCTGTTCAGGTAAACTAACACTGCTGGGCCTGTGACTGGAGGTGGCCCATAAAGCTGAACCTTTGGAGGGAAGGAATAAAGCAGAAAAGAAGACAAAAGATGAGGCAAAGGGAAGTGATATATGGCGCTTGAAGTCATGGCGCTTGTGACACCACATGCTCCCCGGTCTCGGTCTGGGTTAGGACAGCTTGGGTTTCAGTGGCACCGCAGGCCTCACTGGACCCACTGTGACAGGGGTAATGAAGCCGATTGAGGGGGAACAAGGAATGACATCTTCCCTGAAGACAACCTGTTAGACATGGTTTAACCTATCCTACAAACACACCTCTCAAACAGCTACATTGGTTTGGCAACCTTCTCCTGACCTCTGGTATGTTTGAATGATAAAATGGAGCATCTTTATGCTATGTCTTTGACATACCTAGACATACCTAGAACAACATAAACATTCTGTATGTTTACACAACAACACCAACATGCCAAAAACTGTAACATTTACAGATGCTGTGACAATGTTAAAAACATTGTCAAAATAACCCTCATTCACACGGATGACTAAAATGACTAAACTGCATGCATGTCAGGCCAGGATTTGGTGATGTCATTAGATAGACTGAACACAACGTATGCATGTGCATGACATCACAAAATTAGTTTTTGCATTTTACCCATGTGGTTTTATTGTAAAAATTATGATTTAAATTAACCACACTTCTGCCAACAAGTCTTACTTGTTACTATAATAACTATACAAGTTACTATCATTTTACACCAATCAGTAACAAGACTGCTGAATGCTGAAAAAGTGACAACAAAATATCCATAATCCTCCTTAAGGCCATTCCTCACCATTCATGATCCAAACAAGCTAGTAATGTCAGATGGGGAGAGTTTGGACAACCCAGCTTGATACAGCACAGTTTTGGCCGCTTTGAAGTGAGGAAACTACTGAGGATAGTGGAGGCTCATCAGACAGCAGGGGATTGGCAGCTATTACACAGACCGTCAGGAAAGTGCAGCATCAGGTCATCAGGACAAGAAACCAGAGTCTCTGAATTACAACCTCCACTCGAACCCTCCACAAAACTGAAGGAGTGGGTCACAGATGCTGTAAGGCGTCTGACAGACGCTGGAGACAAATGAGTTTTCATCAGGCACTTTACTGCTTCCCTAAAACGGGTCATTTCAGCACACTGGGGCATTTTGGCTTTATTTAGTATGTTTGTAACTTAATGCATTTGGGTGATTATGACACCACCTTACAGCAGACCTGTTTAATACCAGCTCATAACATGCAATGACAGTCACATCAACAGGAGGTTACTTCATCAGCACAAGACTTGGCACAAGCTGTTCCATTGTCAAACTTTATACACTAACTCCATTTACATACACTACACACTTCATACCCTAACTACATTTACATGCACTACACACTTCATATACTATACACTTCATGCACTAACTACATATACATACACAATACACTTCGTACACCAACTACATGGTAGAATAACTAGATTTTTTATGCAACCCTTAGACTATGTTAACCAGCAGTGATTTATCAATCACGTAGCTTCTGCTATGCTAAAATCGTCATCTACAAACTGACTAAAACACTGTAAACATAAGACAGCAGCTGTACAGTGATTACAGATAGTTCTACATGTAAAAATGATAATTACAGAGAAAGTTAAACTGTTTTCTTTGTTTCCCCTCACAAAGCACACAGCCTCTGTTTGGGTATAAAACTATGATCACTACAGTCTATAGCTAAAGAAGCTATGGTTTGCCTAAAGCCACTATTTTACATTAGCTAACCAGTGATTTTTAAACCCTATAGCAACATTTAAAAAGTACTAATGGAAATTTGCCTTGTGTTTTGCATAAATTTGATCTTATTCATTTCATCAGATCTTTATATATTATTTTATGATGGCAGATTTAATTTTTTAAACTATGAAAATGATGACTGTTATGCAACAATTTTACTATTACTGCAACAATTTTTCCTACTCATACACAATTAATAATCTAAAATTACCTACCCAATATTATTATTACAGAACCTGATTATCCAGAAATCTAGGTTAAATAGTGCAGTCATACTACACTCTCTACACCCTAGTGTAGACTTTGGCCACAACACTTCAGTGGTAAGCCACTAATATAAAGGCTTTTTAACTCCCTTTCTAAACCACAAATAGTAGTGCCCTGGAGTTATTTTGGACTGGTTCTAGATTTCCTTTGTAATGAAACATGCCACAACCAATGCTGTACTGACGTTTTTCACTGCCATTGCAAATAGTAACTGTCTGACCACTGATTGGAGAACTGGCTTCCAAAGAGCAGATAGCCACAGTCGGCTACCTGCCTGCAGTTTATTCCATCAGAGCCGCCAGCCAGGGCAGGCTAGGATTAAGACATCACTGGAGCACAGCTGAGAGACGTGCTGCTTTACTGGGCTATATCGGCTCTCGGGCCTCCGAGCTTTGAGCCCTGCTGTTTAAAGGCTGGTTGAGGGATTCCAACCAGAGTGCAGCAGGGTTCAGACAGCAGTCGGGGGTGGAAGTTTGTAAGCTTGTCCCTCATAGACACCCAGTCTTGACAAGACAGCACGTTATTTGTCACTAGCCTCGTCAAACGTCCCTTCCAGCACCCCTCACCCTCGAAAGTCCCTTTTAAGCGTGCTGAGATCTGACAAAGCTTGTGACATTCTAGCAACTGTCGTGAGGAGGTTACCTCAGCTTAATTTTAATGACCCACTGATCTAGTCTGGGTGTGTAATACTCAAGAGACCTGCTGTGGATCAAAGTGGACAAACACAGTAATTAATTCTCTCGATGAGGTTAGTGGCACAAAACACATTCAGTTCTCTGAAATTAAATATTATTGGGGTACTTTTTTCAGTTGCTGGTCAATAGGGTAGTTGTCCTGGACTTAAACTTGCACACCATCATACAATGCAATTCTTGTGAATAAACTTGTATAAATGCTATATTTGAAGGCAAACAGGATTCATTTATGCCATGAAAGTGTCTATAAACAACAGGTTTAGTCAAGTAATGCTTGGCTGGATATTACCCCACGTCACAGCCTAGTTCTAGTTCTAGTTCTAGTTCTAGATCAAATTTTTATCAGGCTATTGACTTATTTAATATTGATTATTAATATTGACTTATTCATAAATTATTACTCCCGTAAGACTTGCCCTATAATAAAATGATGAATGTCTTTAAAGAAATAACATATTTAATGAAAATTTTTGTAATACTGTCAATAAAAGCATTAAATAAATAATAAATATTGGTACATAAATGTTTTTGAACATTTAACATTCCCATGCAAAAAGAAAAGAGAGTCTGTAGGAGGGGCTTAAGGTGTGTTTGGGGTGGAGGCAGCGTTTGTAACCGGAGCTCTTCAACAAAAGCAGTGTAGCTCATTCCAGGTCTCTAATGAGTGTGGCAGGGCGGCCAGCATGATGATCAGAGTCAGATGGGATGCCCCGAGCAGCCGCCCCCTGCCGAAAGTGCCGCCTGACACCCTTTGTTACCTCCAAGTGAGCTGAGACCAGCCCATGAACCATGTAACTAGGTGGTTTCCAGGTTAATGAAAAGCTGTAACTCCAGTCCCACTGTCTCCTCAGAAGTCTAACTAACCTCTGAAACTCTCTCCCCACACTCCAGCAAGCGCTCCCTGAAAAAACAACAACATTCCAACCCAGAAATAAGCATCACTAAATGCTAGTAAACGCAAGATACATTTTGACCTGTCCTTGTTTAGAAACCTCCATTTCATCCCTGTCATCTGAGCGTATGGCTAATGCTGGCACAAGAAAGTGAGACACATCTTTATACGCTCAGCTGGGAAAGCTTGTTTCTACATATAAACGTATGAAGAAGTGAAGGACGACTTTAAAGTAAACATTGACTTAGGCTTACAACCAATCATGGTCTTGAAATACATCCTCTTAATGTTCTACTAATCTACTGCCAGATGTTTGTTTGTGGGTTTGTGTGTGTGCCTGAGACCTACAGGCCCCTCGGCCCCCTAATTCCTGCCTCCGCCTCTACGTGGCTCCAACACCCTCATTTGCACAGGGTAAATATGTATTCCTAAGTATACATTTTGTCAGGTTCCCCTCAGAAAAAAGCCTTTGATTCTACTAAGGCGGCTCATTGAAGAAAAAGAGCGAGCAAAAAACTTTCTTCAATTGGCATCCAATTTGGAGCAGCGGACATTAAAGCGGCGGCAAGTCACTAATAGGAGCCAGTCGCGCAGCTAGCGTCACAGAGGAGGTGTGCTGGGCATTCGTGCTTCAACAACTCTCTGAGACCTATGCTAATAGATTTCAGGTCTGCTAAACCTTCACTAGGCCAATTACTCTGCTGTAGTGTGACTGGAAAGAGAGTGAGAGAGAGAGAGAGAGAGAGAGAGAGAGAGAGAGAGAAAGAGTGAGAAAGAGTTTAACTACATTTTTGAGGAAAACTGATTCAGAAGAAAAGGTGAGTAATGCGTGTCCATGCTACATTTTCCACTGAAAAGCAAAGGTGCTGTGGATGGTTGCAAGGCTATTGCTATGCGGTTGCTAAGGTGTTCTGAGTGCTAGTTACTTAACCCAAAGTCAAAAGAGCTCAACACCAAGAAAGTATGTTTTGATACATCCTCGAATGTAAGTCTATTGGATATTTGGTCTATCCTCTGGCCTCAAACACCATGCAGAAATCACTTAGTAAAGCAAGTCACGTTTCTTCCTCTCTACAAGTTATATTTAACATGAGTGTGTTAATTCAACGTTATTTTGATTCATATCTCTAACAAAAATGCTGAGGGTTAGGTGCCAACACACACACACACACACACACACAGCTGTACAAAACAAATAAAACTGCCTCTCTTTACACCAGATTTTTATCACTTCTTGAGAAGAGCATTACAAAGAAAATAGAGTGTGCACTTTTAACCCTGACCCTGCGTTAGGAGAGAGTGGCCTAACTGTGGCCTTACCTGTAATAAACCTTTACCCCAAACACCAGATCTTAAATCACTCTACAGGACTCTAGAGTATCAAATAACACTTTATTTGAGCGTACACACGCGGCCACAAGCAAACACATGCAAATACACAAAAGAACACAAACATGTCACCTTGACAACCGTGTTCTCCTCAGCATCACAACATCTCCAGAACTTTATTTACCACATATTTAATCTGAGGTCTTGGCAGGGCTCTCTGAGGCTGTAAAGGTTTAGCACCAGCCTATAGCCTGTTTACTCCTCACGGAGAACCTCCAGCGTGAGGGCCCTCATCACACATACCATGTCAACTCCCCATGTTGAACCCTAGTTTCTACTGCAAACCGTCTCTCTTGCATGACAGGAAGGGAAAAGGTACCACAGGCTGAAAGCTTCAGTTGCTTTGAATCAACATCTCTTTGAAGAACCACAGGCATAAATACAAGAGAAATAATGAAGTATGCATGTGAGCAATTAAGAACATTAAGAGGTATTACTTAAACATTGTGAGGGAATAAGTAAATGATGCATTTCATTTTCCGCAGAAAGATTGTAGCTACTGACACAGGTTCCCACTGAGGAGAAAAACGCACAGTTAGCCAGCCCTGAATTAAGAACAGAGAAATGAAGAGAGAGAGAGAGAGAGAGAGAGAATAAGAATATGATCAATTATTTTACCTGGTCTTTACAACATCCAATGGGTGCATCAAGCAAATCTCCACTAGACCTGCAGGGGAGGAAAACCATAGATAATTATATATGTGTAATACGCTGCACTGCTAAAACTAATGTAAATCAGTCACTGAAATGAGACATGAGTAAAGCTAATCTCTTGTTATTCACTCACAGGCCATTAAGCTGTCATTACCAAATGCCAAGTTTTCTTTCTTTCTCTTTTGCTTTCTCTCGTCATATTTCACTTAGCTGTACAAGTCAATTTCTGGTATAATATGTTTCAAATTTGGCATTGAAGTTATTCATTCAGGCCATTCAAGTCTTATGGCATTGTGTATTGTCTTGTTTTAGCTGCAAAATTAGCCCAAATAAGGCTTTATTTCCTTTAAACACAACCGTTCCAAAACAGCTTTTGTATTCTGCCAAGCATAAAGCCTCACGAGACCGAAACAAGCGACCTAATCCACAAATATTTCAGCACATTAGAATTGAGATGTATTATGTACACCATGATCCACACATTTGTAAACACAAACAATAAAAAAAATTAAAGAATCAAGCATACATATAGTGGCTTTTGCTGGCACTTTGTGCGAGTGTGTCCATCTGTCTTTGGGAGATAGAGGTTTTTCGCCCCTAAAAATTACAGTGTAACAGTCCCCCAAACTCACATCTGACAGAAGCCACTTGGCCAGCAGCCATATTCGTCACTCTGATCTTGTTTTTGCCTCCTTGCCACTCCACTGCAACTGACATGCGTGCGGTAAGGGATCTGGCAACAAAATGGCCTCCATGCGGAGATGTGGGACACTGCGCTCCCCCGGCCTGCAAGTCATTACCATCATCCATTTTATTCTGATCCAAAGTGCTGATGGACCTAAAATCCCATAATATTTTTGAATCCTATTTTATCTGGACTGGCCCATAGAGAGGCCGTCATAATGACCCTCCTTATGCCAGGACTGCAGTTCATGCGCGCTTAAGGCATGGGAGGAAACTGAGGACTGTTAAACATGTTGTATAATAGTGATTTTACACTGCAAACAGAGAATAATCTGGCTGTGCTGTTACCATGAAGATCAGGTTCCATTTAGTACAGACAGTAAACAACAGTTGAAACCGTACCTGTGTTGAGACACGGGTTATGTAAATAGTTAACAGCAAGATTCAACGTGTTTAGCGCTAAACAGTAGGTGACAGGATAGTGTAAAAACATTTTTGTTGAGAGTACGCACACAGGTAACGGTGAAACACTAATATAGCACCTAAAACACTGAGGAGGTGTTAGAAGCGTGAGATGAAGAGACCGCAGCCAAGACATTTTTGAGTAATTATGTGTCTCCGTCACAATTCTCAGCTCCATTCTGCCATTTACTTTAATGGCTTCCTTCGCAGTCTCTTAAGTGTGTACACAGCTGCTAAGAAATACAGTCTTATTTTAATTTCCTCCATTAAATGTGTTGTCCATAAACAAGGCACTGCCTCCTTGGGGGTTTTCAAGGAAAGTAATTATCATGAGAACAACCAAAGACAAATTACAGTCCACCATTGTGACTTAATCTAGTCGATGCTAAAGCAGAAGATCAGAGTGAGGCTGTCATATATAGCCATACAAAAGATCTGTACAAAGGTGCTAAAAGCTGGATTAGACAAGATGTGGTGTTCTTTATTTGATGTGTTACCTGTTATGGAACATGAGCCTTCTGAACAGAGTCTGTGGCACATTCATAAACATATCCTAGCAGGAGAACAGGATGAACAACTGAGTTTTATCTCACGTCCTACTCATAGAAGCTGGTGGGAAGTAACAGGAAGAAAACATGGATAAAGATAGCAAATTGTGTATATCTTAATCGGCTTGTCTCCCAAGGCAAAATAATGCAATAACATTTATCATTAATTAATCACGGCTGCCAGTGTATCACTGAGGGAAATAACGTTACACACTCTGGAGACAGATGTTTTCCATTTCAGCGCTCTATCCATCCAGAGGAAATAAAAGAGAAGGAGGCCTGGGAGAGCTATCTCAGAACCTAAGCAGCTGAAGAAATAGACCTATCTATGCGTACTTCATTCAGACATATGGGAGAGACACTGGGGTGGTATGGATAAAACCATATTTAGGGCCGTTTCCATTGGTTCCTGATGTTGCAGTTGATAAAGAGGTTCAAAATGCTTTCATTGTGAATGCACTATACCTGAAATATAAATCCTTAGAAAATGGAACTAAGGTTCAAGAATGAAAAGTTCATGTCCTTACTCAGATATTTTTTTGACTTGTCCATAGTTCAACATTGTAGTTGGTCTTACAGTTACAGAAGTTACAGAGGGATAAATATGGTTTTGAACAACATTCCTGTCAACCATTAAGATTTTTCAGTGTTGCTTATTTTCAGTGTTGCTTATTTAACAGTAATGTTGTTACAGAACCAACAAATAACATCAAGCAGTCATTGAGGTAAACGTATGTAGGAATTATACATCCTGAATCTGTGTGAACTATGTTGCTGATATGGTGTGTACGAAAGGACGAAGTAGAGGATCAAAAGTAGGAACTCTGAGTTGCTGCGAAAGCCTGTCACTCATTTGAGTCTAATGAACTCCATGTTTGGCGGAAAACAACACCGTAGTTAAGCAAGACACCAAACATTATCCTCTTAGAGTTACGGGAAATGAGAAACACAAACAAGGTGAGAATGTACAAGAATAAATCGCTGCCACCATTGCCATGTTGCATGTGGATGGATTTAAGCGAGTAGGAAAGAGAGATGAGGTTAAGAGATGATAGACAGAGAGATACACCACTACACGAGTACTTAAAACCCTAAAGTGTAGGCAGCTGTTCTCCTGACATAGGAGAGGCCTGGAGCATCAACCACAATATATGCAGAGATGAGATTATGTAAGATATTACTGGTAGAAATCTGATGGGAACAAGATCACTTTGTAGATTGAACCGCAAACCCAAAGCTTAACTTGACAGATTCAAGTTCCCCTGTGTTCTTTCCTAACTGCAAAGTACAACAGTGTTGTTGAGCAACCTTACCCACAAAACTCTTTTCCCTTTGGTAAAGGACAGAACCCATCATGTTCCACCATGGGTGGTGGCTAAGGAGCGCTTGCCAGCAATATTTGCATTTTTCCTTGACAGCTGCTGAGGACAAATGAAAGCAACACATGACCCTTACAATGAGATGGATCGAGATTAGACACAGTCACCAAGCAAATGTAAGGAATATGATTTCCCACCTTATCAGATATTAATTCTGGCACAACAGATAGAAAATATCCACCTAATTTCAGGTGACTACATTCTGATCAAAGTGCTTCAGTTGATTCCATTGGCTTAGATGTCCACCTAAAACAACACCTAAACATCTATAATACCAACATCTAAAATGTTGAACACATACCAGTAACACATAGCCACTGAATAATTGTTGGCAGCATAAAAACCCAAGTATGCTGTTCCACCACAACTAATTTAACAAATGTTGTCAATTTAAACCAATACAGAAGAGCAGAAACCAAAAAAATATTCCAATCCCCCCAAATGTTCTGCAGCACCGCATGATTTCTGGCTGTCAGCACATGCTACTGTTTGATCGTGTCCCTTAAGTGCTGTGAAGAAAGTAGAGAAATAGAAACTCTCTCTGAACTTCTCTGTAATACTGTCATTTAGTCTAAGTAAAGGGAGAAATTGACCTGCCATCTGGTGGGTGTTTTAGGCTTAGTTCCGCCTCAGTGCGTGACATATTATTGAGTTCCATTATCTGACGTGTCTTTTGTCTTTGAATCACAATGGCACTGACAGTTTCTGTCATCCACTGCTTCTAAACTCATAGTTACATAAGAGCAAGAACATATATACACTGCAACATACTCGAAAAGATGCGAGACGCATTCCCTTAATGTTGCAAATCCAAAATAGTTTAAATAGAGTGTATTGTCAGTTCATCACTGATGACATCATGTATTTTGACAAGATGTTATTATTTTAAGCATCCTACTCATGCTAATCAGGTTTAACAGACATGTAAAGTTTTTAGAATGCTTACGTTTCATTGTTTGAGCTGCAAGTTGCCTAAAATATCAGTCTTTCATCAAATATCTAGGTTACGTGCCACAACAAGGTTAAGAGAAAGATAATGACAGTAAATCTTATGTGATACCCAAGCGCCTGTTCTTAAGTTTGCGCTTATAATAGTTTGCTATCGTTCCTGATAGGAGTCCATACATCACAGTTTAGATCACTATCTGCAGTTGGTTTTGGCTCAGGCAAGCGCTCCGTTCTTGCTCCCACGCAAAAGTGAGAAAGAAAAATAGCACAATGACAGTAAATGATTGCTCAACATGCACAGGTGTCATCAATCATCCATAGACAGAGCCTGAGTGAGCAGATTTCCACAAAGCCTCTGAGAAAAGGTTAGCAGAGACGTCAGAAGAGGGAGGGGGGTTCAGGCCAAATACAGTTTTGCAGAAGTGAGCTGTCTGCAGCAGAGGCTACCTACCAGTGCCACACCCATTATCAGTGTTACTAGACTAACACAGCTGCTGGCTTGTCCTCATCCGGCTATCCGGCTACATGCATTACAATCACACTTGACTTGCTTTAAAGCATGCAGAAAATGCCTTTGGCTGTGCCTACTTAAGAGTTACTGAGATAAAACAACCACAATACCTTGCAGTATGGGAGATTTACATGTTTAAGCAATTGGAAAACATGCTAATTGCTTCCTCTTTGTTACCCCTATGAATGGGCTAGCATGACACGTGACGATACACAAAATATAGTAAGCGGTGTTGGTTTTGACAGACTGCTGTCACGATGCCAACAAAATGCCCTGGAGGGATTTGTGCGCCAGCCCCCACAGCCCATTTCCATCCAGTATCAGTTATACAAGAACACTACACAACAGTTAAATGCAGGTTTGTGTAAGAAGTTCAAAACTCTCCTCAGATGGCTTTTGCTGCAATTTTATAGGTATCGTATCCTGTGAGCTGTGTATCAGCCATTCTATTTTGACATGAGACCAGAGCCGCTAGGTTTGGCCATGTTCCTGATACCATCAGTAGCTAATTGGGCGTACCCTTATCATCAGTGACACCTCCACACTGAACTCCAATACTTCTCAAAAGACATTGACGCAGGAATGCTAAACATGGAGACGGTATGAGCCATGTTAAACCATTTGTCATCCTGAGTAACAATGAACATCTGATTAGCCATCAGAGGCTCACAGCCTCACACTAGCATCAGGTTTCATTGTTGGTTTGGAAATACAGGAACTAGGTGAAGCGTGAGCTACACAGCTCACTAGAATAGATGGTTATATCAATATACATGCATGTAGATGGTAAAACCTAACATAAATCTGTTAGCCTGATTTATATCCCTCATGTTAGCAAAGATACATTTGAAGAGTTCCGGTACTGGATGCTGATTGGTCAATATGGAGTAACTGTAATCAATAAACCCGCAAACCAGTAATAGATGTGACAAGTGATAAATGTGACTGCATTATAGAGGTAATAATACATAATATACAAACCACAGGATGCCAGAGTGTTTTTTTAAGGCGTAAGGTGTGTTCTTCAACTCAACGTCAAGTGGATTATAGTCAACAAAATAAACAGAAGAAACGTTATCAATGAAAAATCAATACAAGCAAGTTGTTGATATAAACTTGGCTGTCGTTCACCTTCCTGAGTGACTAATTCTGGAGAGCTCTGTGGGTACGTTGAATAGATAGCTTTTATGTAGAAACATTTATCCATTTTTTGCTCTCTGTTTTGTTGATGTGAAACTTGCATTGTTGTCCTCTGTCTCTTCAAACCATGTGTAATAAAAGGCATTTAATGAATTGCATCACAGAAATTTATTGCTAACATCAGAAAAAAAGGTTACAATTTATTTTAAGGTTTCTTTGTTACAGGACAACTTAATTATACATTAAAGTACTCAGTAATATGAGTTAACAAGTACTTAGTACAGGGTTAGGATTAAGGTTTGGTTTAGGGTTAGTTGAATGTAGTTATTAATAATCTTGCAACAAAGATACCTTAAAATAAAGTGAAAAACTTTAACAACACTGAAACAAAATACAACTGTTGTAATACAACTGTACAGAAATATGGAAATTATTGAATATTATGGACATGATCAAAGTTTCACAGAATTACTATCCATCACACCACAGAAACATATTGTGTCATTTATAAAAATGTTTTTTACTTTTTAATAATCTGTGATAAAAATCAATTTGCACCAACAAAACATACAAAAATTAAGAACATAGCCAAAACCAAAATATAACGTTTAACTGTTGAATAACTTAAATATGACATGAGCATACATGGTCTTGCATTTACACAGTTCTCTCTCTTGACTGATTCCTGGAGTAAGATAATACCTGAGATCAAATTACATGAAACAGTTGATAAGAGAATGCAAATACCATGAAAACTACATATAAAGACAAGCGAGGTGCAGCAGACAGGTTATTAGATGCAAATACAGTATTAACTGATGCTGACTTGGAAGTCTACGATATATTTAGAGTTGTAGTCCATTCTGTGGAAAACTTCTAGGCAAATAAAGAAAACCACAAAATTCTTACTAAAATGACATAATAGGAACAAATAATACAGTTTAGTTTAAATTGGACAATAATGGTATGCAATGCCAGCAAATGTAGCATTTAAATAAAACAGCAAATTTAAAACAACACATTTAATCCTAAACCTCTATTTAATTTTTAAACGAAACCCTTTATTCCCCACAGTGGATTGTTGAGGTGTAAAATACGAAGGCAAGCCGTTTCTTATATCACCACCTGTTAAGCTACCTGGGATAGCTAGCAACACAATCGTAATGCCAAAAGCAACTTTTTCATAACTAAATGGTCTTATTTTGCGATCACTGTACCCTTGCACACAGCTCTGAGCTCTCATTTACAGAACTTACACCTCAGAAAGGTGGAACAATACATGTGCCACACAAAAACAAGAACAACATATGCAAAACCACTCCTCACATTTACATTAACATTTCCACAAAATAAACAAGGAAGGAGTTGTTGAACTCGAAGCACCGTTTCCACAAACTAGCCCAGTTGCACACAATCTCGGTGCAATCTGATAAACCCCTCAGCATCAAATGGGGGTGGTTAGGGCATCTGGGTGCACGGCTCTGTTTGCGTGGGTGTCAGTTTAATGACGCTTTTGAGCGTTTAAACTGTTCGTCTGTGTTTTTGTTTATTTAAGCTAGTTGAGTGTTTTTCACATTAGCTGGGCATGCAGTTGACCTCATTCAATGTGAGCCAGCATGTACTTCAGAATACTTGCTTATAGAGCAATTACAGCTCTATTTTTAAATTACCATTTGTGCCTGAATGTTAAACAATAAATATCAATCTAAACATGCTTCACTAGGTCCCTTAAAATCTGTCTCACTTTAGCTGAATCACCTCACTTTAGCTGAAAGAGGGCTGTCAAATTATAAACTGCAGGCGTTAGTCACTGGTGCATTGTACTGTGTCATTGTATTGTACTGTTGCTGTATGATCAGTGCCTGTCACACACTCAGTATCTCTAATATCAGTGACCTCAGAAGGTGAGCTGTGTCATTACTGTCACCTAGTGGACACTCATGAAAGAGGGTTGAGAAGAACACACATGATTTGTGATGGTGTACAAAACGAAATAAGGTCCTATCTGGACAATTCTATTCTATAGAACCAAACTGAGATGCAAACATTGTTTTCAAACGGGTTTCCCTTGTCTACCGCATTTCCCTTATCTATGATTGGTCAGCAAACAGTCATGTCAACATTCATGCTATTGGTTGAAAAAATGTTGCTGTTTGGGCTAAGCCACAATGTCTGGAAAACACTGAAAAACACTTATCAGTGAAAAAATCATTTTCTTTTCTGAGATGTAAACATAACAACATACTTCATAACACATACTTTCACTTCAGCAGTTTTATAATTTATATTATGATTGTCTCTTGCCAAATAAACCTGTACAGGGTGAGATTATCTGACCTGCAGACAACATGCGACCTCTTGTCAAGTTTGCACCATATATGACCTGGACAGCAGCAGAGGAGGGGTTTGTCCACTGCTCAGAAACGTGCACATATAGTCCATAAAAGCTGATAATGAACCCAATTATGGGCCGGGAACAGCAATAATACAGTTTTAGTGGGGCAGTAAATTCTTTAATTACCTGTTAACACCCTGTGTCTCTTTGGACAAGTGCACCAGCAGGGCCTCAGTATCTGCGTACACCAGAGGCCCCAATGGGGAGAACTTCTGTGAGTGAGGACTCATCCCTGTCGTTCTCTTACGGCGGACTACGTTGGTTCCAGAACTACTTCCAGAATGAGTAAAACAGCGTTCCAAAGTAAGGCCAGGGGACCGTGCTAAAAAAAAGCCCTCTGCCTGCAAGGTGCACAAACATATCAGAGGATGATGGGAAAGAACATCGGACATTCTTAGAGAATGATATGATCTTTCCGTTCTCCAGGGGGTCTCCTGGAGGAAACAATGAAAATATTTTGGGGGAAATAAAGATCTATAACAAACAAGTTCATGCAAAAATATCTATCCAACACAGGTGATGATTGTACAAGCCAGGGCTGCCAAAATGTGTTTCCACCCTGTAGTGATATGGTAGCACTGTTTAGGGGCCCCCTGTGTAGCCCCTCCCCAGGATTTAGCGTGAGAGACTGAACCAGGAAGCTATTACTAAAGTGTAAACGCACTCAGCCATCACTGACCAAACACAAGAATAACATGTTTCACCATCCAGCCTTAGAGACACACACAGTAAGACAAACACATTAAGGATCTTTAAACTGTAGGAATCTACACACGTTTAAGTTTTATAAAGTTACACACACACACACTCTCTCACATACTCTTTCCAACCGTTACATAAGCAATGCTGGACAGCCATGGTGGCGGTTTGGGTATAATGAGAGACTGAGATTACATTACATACAGCAGTGGTTTGATGCTGTAAATATGAAATCAGCCGTGAGGCTCTTTGTGAGTTTGAATGATTGTGTATGCATGCGTCTTTGTCAGTAGTGACTCGATGAGGACCAAAACAGTGTGTGTGTGTGTGTGTGTCATTACTGGAGTCAGCAGAGTGAATTGTACTGGCTCTGTAGGCTCTGATCTGATCTGATAAGTG
This sequence comes from Yasuhikotakia modesta, assembly GCA_036877545.1. Classification (NCBI taxonomy): domain Eukaryota; kingdom Metazoa; phylum Chordata; class Actinopteri; order Cypriniformes; family Botiidae; genus Yasuhikotakia; species Yasuhikotakia modesta. The sequence continues at coordinate 28,633 of JBAJNP010000960.1, read as the reverse complement.
TTCCTGACAGCAGCTGGCGGCAGGTAAAGGGGCATCGTCCCTCACAGCCCTCTTACCAAAACACACTGGGTACATTTCATGTACCAATCAGCAACCAATCGTTCATATAGTGTATACATACATACAAACACATGCACAGGCAGAAAATGTATTACCATGACATATAATCCTCCACAACTTTTCTCTTACCACAGCCTTAATAATATTTCACATAGGAAAAAATACAGTCGCACCATTATTGCTGAACAGCAGTATTCATGCTACCAAAATGTACCATAACCACTAATGAAATTCAGCATCACGCATGGAAACAAGCACTGTAACTTCATAATTAAAGGGCCAGGATCCTAATACTGGACTCCCTCCAAGCCAGCCCATTATGCATCAGGCTTTTTTAATCCGGCAATTTGTCAAAGGATTCACAAAATATTTCAAACTGTCAGAGTGAAATTGTTCATGAGCTTGTGGTATTACAGCAGAGCTGTAAAGTAAGCAGTGGGTTGTGATGAAAAGAGCTAAACCGGGATGTACAGTGAAAAGATGGTTCTTTAAACACATGTAATTGGACTCTTGCAAGGCTGGATTAATGGTACAACAGCTCAGAATGAGTTAATGACTTACAGGACTCTTATAAAAAAAGTTCAGCTCTAAGGATGTTGATTAAAGTCAACTTTGAAAAATATTTTATAGAATGCCCCCAATACAACTTTTCTGTACAATGAAAGCAAACACAGACAAAAGTGAATTTGAACTTCCACATGTTTTAAATACTAATGAAACAAATATAAATGTGTGGAAGTATTTGTGAAAATACTGAATGATTTAAATGAAGGCAATTTAACACAGGCATTACATGGACAACTTTTAATTTTTTGAATTTAATCAAAAAATGGGGATTCCTATCCTATCTACTTTCACTGAGTAAAAGAGCGGCTTGGACATTCTTTTAAATATTTCACTCTGGGTTCCACAGAAGAACATCATATGTTAGAAACAACATGAGAATTAATAAATAACACGAGGATTTTCATTATTAAATAAACTATGCCATTAAATATAAACAGAAGCTATACACTGAGCATACTAAAATAAACATAACTATCCACTAGTGTTAGATGCTGTGTGTGAGAATAGAGATTTGCACAGACATAGAAGAGAAAGAAAATGCCTGTGAGCTCTTTCTTTGCCTCTGGCAGATGTGGACAATGAACTCTTGACACGGCCAAAGCCACTTTATGTTCAACATGTGTGTCTGTTACTGTCTCTGGCAAGCCAGGCTGAATGTGCGCAGAAGATGAGCGTAGCAGCAGGATATGTGGCAATCTGGGAGGTTGGCCGTAAAGACACACGAGGGACAGATTAGCTTCCTGTCTGTCAGAATTCCATCAGTGAGCAGCTGATTTACAGCCTGTACTGACCAGGCTGCCTGCCCCGTACCCAAAGCAAACACACACACACACTATTTATATAAAGGCTTTGAAAAAACATACACTGTACTGAGATCTTAACTCTTCTAATCCAATGAGTGCCGCCTCTATTCGTATCTCTGAATGTGTCATTTGTTAAAACCATGATCTCTGTGTAAATAGAGATCGGCATGTCAGCACAGTAACCCCTCAGTGACACCCAGCATGCCGTGGCCTGCTGGTCCAGGATGGGGAGAGGAAGACAGACAGATGCATTAAACAACACGTCACGCTCAAACACAACAATGATTAATCACACACTGCAAATTATAAGCACCTGTACAACTGGCCAAAGCTCAAACTTCACATTCATTCTATACACACACACGCACACACAGTTAACACTAGCAAAATGACACTTTGTGTATGTCTGAGATGAACAGAATGTACAGAATTTTTATATGCTCTGAAGCACCCAAAATTGTTATATAAATAATGTAATATTAATTTATTAATAAACTAACTTCATTCTCAAACATTTTTACAGAATGTCTTAAGGTCATTTGCATGTTTTACAATTATTAAAACAAATGATCTACTTAAAAAAAAAACACAGTAATTTTTATAAGTACACATAGCAGAAATTCTAATAATTATGTAATAGGTAAATACACAATAAAATAAAAGATGTCACACTATAATGTTCTGTGAGTTTTACATTTAAGCTACTTCAAATATTGCCCTTTTTGTTGTTCAGTGAAACTATATTGTATGAAAAATGTGTTGTCATGAACCAAGAGTTTATGCAACAAGTATGTTACAGTAGTTACTGTAGTTAGTTACCCATTTAGAAAACTGTCCTAACAGTAACTGCTCACGCATTATCCTTCAATGCATAGTTCAGTCTGACAGTATTAAATTGATACTTTAAAGATGACAAGATGCAGGAACAAGAAAGTACAAGCAAAGAATTACCACAGCAACCAAGCAAGCAAAGTACTCCTCAAGGAAGAGAGAATAATAAATAAATTAGACCATTAAAATGTGGCACAAAACACTGCCAATGCCACTGACTTTACAGTAAACTGATGTTGCGTTTTGTACATGCAGTATGTTTTCCATGCAGTATATATTTTTACTTCTTAATAAAGGATGTGGTTTTGGATAATGTCTATCCACCTCCCCTAACCTCACCCTAAACCTAACTCTTACAGAAAACTATTGACATTTATTATTAAAAATAAAAACAACATTTGGGCCTTTGGTTTATGAGGACACAGGAAGTTTATTGTTATACACGTCACTGTGTAAACCTGTGTCCTGTAACACATATACCAGTACACACACACACACACACACACACACACGTACCAAATACATGTGCAACAACATAACTCCAGTTTACTGTTCTCTATGGTATAAATGTCCACTGAAAAGTTACTGCTGAGCTGTCCAGTCTCTAACATCAGATTTCTGCGCACTACACTGACAGGATAGATTACAAATGGGCTGATGTACCGGTGGCCAGCTGTCTGCTCCCTATATTAAAAGGAAGAGGAGAACAGAGCAACACTCTCTCCACAGTCACCTGAGGTCATTATACCACAAGCACAAACAGGCCAAACAGATTCACAGGCTGAAGTGAGGAAATGCCCGTGTGATTAATGGGGCCTAAATTGAGTCATGCATACAGCACCGCCATCCCAGTTAAACCAGTCATTGGTCTCAAACCACCACACTGTATCCATGATTTCTACACGCATTTACACACACCTGCCCATATCAAGCATCACATACAAGATGCAGCATAAAGCTTTCACTTTAAATGAATGCGTCTTACACAAGAGAAATAAAAATGCCCAATTAAAAGGATGACTAAAGGAGAAATGCTTTTGTTTTCTGTGTAAATGAAATCACATCAAAGGTTAGTGCAGAGTTACTGTAGCTTATGGGCCACACACACACACATATACATCATACATACATGCATATATATATATAGAGAGAGAGTTTCCCAGGGAAACACAGCAGAGAAAAGTGAACGAGTGCAAGAGAGAGAGGCCCCTAGTACCTGCCTATATAGTCTCCTCTCTCCAAATGTTTATTTTGGACCAGACTGGTGGCCAACTGGTTGCAATTGACCCTCTACAGGGACGAGTTAGTGAGCGAACATGAAACTTTTCCTTTTGGGAGTGAGGAGGGGGGGAAGCCACACACATACAGCAAATTCAGACACGCAAGCACACATGCAAATGAGAACGCAGAGCCCCACAAACAAAACACTCACACAAGAATTAAATAAATAAAATAACAGGAACGAACAAACGACCTTACTTTGCTACCACAGAGCTACTACATGGTATGAACATACTAAACATTATAATGATCAGGGGCATTTAATTATCCTTATATTAAATTCTTTATCTGATAGAAAGCAAATCACACACACACACACAAAATGTTCTTTTGTAGTAAATTAATTATTCCACCAGACCTTCAAAACTATTATAAAACTTATAAATAAAATATTATAAAATTATAGCAGCCAACTATATATTTTAATATATTAAAATATAAGTACATATTATTATGCATAAAATTACCTTAAATTAACTTAAAAGCTGTTTTCATTTTCATTGCCAGATAGAAGATATGGTTCATTTAACACAGACTGACCTTGTGTTAGAACAAGAATTAATACATGAGGCATGTTGTCACATTATACAGGGTAAACATCATGATGGGTAACTATTAGTAGATTACGAGCCTATTATAGACTATTTACCTGTAAACAGTAAAACAATTAGGAAACCTAAAACGTTACATGTAACTGCAAAAATGCAAAATTGTCTGTTTTTTCAGTATAACTTATTATATTTTTACTCTGTATTGGTTCTGAAGGGTGGCTATAAAAATTTTAAAGTAAGAGAAATATTATCTATCAACATGATTTGCTTAACGTACACCGTTTAGTTCTTCTTGCAATAAAATATAACTAGAAAAATCTACCTTTATTATATAATATTCAAATAAATTAAATCTATATGCAAATCTATGTAAAATGAACATTAATTGGGTTATTTGTTTAAAATGACCATAAAAAGTTGCTGTTTTTTTTAAAGTGTTTAAATATTAAATGCGTTACACAGGGGGTTGAGAGGGCGTGTTTTGTACGGATTACTAGAATTAGAGTCTTTGCCCCCAAGCTGCCGGCCACCCAATACCCACAGCTAACAGAGAGACAGGAAGAGAGAGAGATTGAGAGAGAGAGCTAGAGAGAAAGTGAGAGGCTAAGACCAAGCCTGGCCCTATAGACTAAATAAAACCTCCTAATCCTCATAAACTGCTCCATATGAGCATTACATCCCTGACTCCACACGGGACTCCTTAGCAAATGGAATTCATTTTGGGGTTAAAACATTACCAGCACCGTTCCTCTCCATCCCGGTAATGAGCTGGTTACCCCTCGCCCCCACCCCAACCTAACGACAGAATAGGCTTTAATGAAAATTGTAAATAATGAGGCTGTAAAATGCACAAGTCATTGTACATTTAACAATATCATGAACGTCTTTGCATGTGTGGTTATGGTACATTTGTGACACAGTTTACATGTGTCACAAATGGAGGAGTAAAATAGTTGTTAATTAACACATAAAAATTGTTATGTGGAGACTTTAGTAAGAATTTGAGCAATAATGACAATCAAATTGTATAGTTTGCTTGTGAACCTATTCTATAAATTAATAATAAAAATAACTTTTGCTAAACCTTTAATTAAAAATTGCCATAAACTTAAAAAAGTCATAAACAATTTGGTCAATTTTAAAAAGTCATCACAACTATTCATTCTGTATGTGTTTCTAAAGACGTAAGAGATGAGAAAGAGAAGGAGCAATAAGCAGATGAAGAAATAAAAATTGGGACTGAAGCGCTCCTCAGTCGGTGTGTGTGAACCGTCCAGGTAAGACCGTCACACACAGGAAGCGTATTAACACTGACCACAGTTTACTCTGTTAACCACACTGTGGCCCTGTGGGACACATCTGTAGGGCAGCGTCTGTTTGCATGTACCGAAAACACAAACACGCACACACCAGAACACCACCCAATTTCTCATTCATTTATTAGCGTCCAATTCTATTCATATAAACATCCATACAAGATCAATTAACACCCAGATTAACCGCTGATGTGTGTACGACTGATCATAAACAATTATTTGTGGAACGTGGCTGTCAAATATAAGCTCTGTGTAAGTTAATATTTCAGCACAGGGGGAACGCAGTGAGCACACAGTCTGGCTAGTCCCCCCTAAAGGGTTCGGGCCTACGCAAACATTATTTACCACAGCAGCGTTCCTCAGCAGTTTAAAGAGGAGCTGGTACAGTCGGAGTCACTGTATGACTTCTTGTTTATTTACAGATCGGGTAGTTCTCACTGTCAATAACTTTATAACAGGAGTCAACTAAGAGTGGCCAGGTCAGTCTGAGTAAACCCTGCAGTGTGTGTGATGTGTGTCTCAGGGTCTCATAACTGATACAATTACTTTATCATTTTTTTTTATTAAAAAGCTCAGGCCATCTGAATTGCAAATTAAAAATGTGATTTTTGTTAAATTCTGTTTGTATTTCATGAGAATATTCAGAATTACCCAAATGCAAAAACGCCCAAAAAATTCTAAAAGTAACTGGACTGTAAAAATAATGTAGGTAATTTATTAATTTTCTCAGCATTAGCCTACAGTAAACTTGACAGTTTCTGGTTCATATGCGTATGTAGAGCTACCATTAAATGTAAAGGCCCACCACTTAAATATATACACTTAAAACCATGTTAATAATTCCCATACAACCTGTAATATAAGGTTTAATCCTGTATGGGGGAGGTCGTCAATTTTATCTGAATTGCCTGTTTTTGCAAAGCAAGATAAAAAAATGAGAATATTAAGGAAACAATTATTTTATTTATGAAGTTCTAAAAGTTTGTAATATCATTTGTAATGAAATTTCTTAACATTCAGTAACTCTGTAACTTTTCAGTACATTCAAGGAACCTCAGCCATGAAACTCCACCAAACTGCTCCTAACGTTTCCCTAACTAAATGCTTCTAAACTATTCAAAAGCTCATAAAATATATTAAGTTACACTACATTACAATAAGTTCCCACTAAAACCATAACATTAAGATAAAACAAATCCACAAAATACTGACACTTTACTGACTTCACTTTACTACAAAATACTGACACTTCGTTTGTATTGAGATGAGCTTCAGACCAAATAATAAATGACACAGTTAACATCTGCTAATGTCCTACTGGACTGCCCTTCCTACTGTGTTCTGATGTCTCTCTTTCTCTCTCTGTGTGTGTGTAGCAGAAGCTCTCCCCCCACCCTCTTTCTTCTCTTTCCAGAAACTGTGTCTCTTCCATGGCTGGAAGGTTGTAATTTGTAACAGGCGACTCAGTGGACTGAGAAACCGTCGTCTTATCTGGACAGGAGATCACTAGCAAATCATATAAGAGAAAAAAAGGCTGTTTAAATATAGCCTAATTACCGCAATCATTTGTTGCTGTCTTTTTCCGCCTTCCCCTAACCTTCACTAGCATATTTTTTTCTCTTCTCCCTGCCTATTAAAAAGAGCGTGTCTTTTCTTCTTTGCGTACCCAGTAAATCCTTATGTGCGGTGTGGGCTTGGGGGGGCTGACAGTTGCATGACAAGAAATGTTTCCCTTTGTAACGGCTAACTTCCTCCTCGTGCAGTTTTAGCCTAATTGAAACGCTTCCTATAGAGCTCAATCAAGAGAGCAATTACCTAATTATTCGCTTATGCCCAACTCAGTCCTATATACTATTGCAACGAGAGAGAGAGAGAGAGAGAGAGAGAGAGAGAGAGAGAGACTGTATTTATTAGCCTGCCATTTTATAGAATTTATGACTTGACAGAATCGCTAGAAAAGTGTTTTAAAAGCAGCCGAGTCAGCATTTGACTTCCAATTCTTTCTTAACCCTTAATGTATTACAGAGAGTCTTATTTTAAAAAAAATGGAGCATGGGAGATTTTGTGTGGAGATGAATTGGTGTTATGAAATGGGAGGGAAAGCATTTTATGTTCTCATAAGGAAAATGATTATCAAAGAGGGAGAGAAAATACGACAGGGAGGCATTAGCGAAACTGGAATGTTCGTCTCGGCTGAACCTTCCTGCAACACATTTAATAATTAGACAGCTCATAAAACACAAATGTATCATGGATAAAGAGATTTGCTGACTTCCCCCTCAGGATTCATGCTAGGCAAGACTGTTCTGAAACCGTTTTAGACCATAACATGGCCACTCAATGAATTCAATGTGTGATGACCCAAAAGATAAAGAACACTCAGATCCAAATCTCAGAAACAGCACAGAGGGCACAGAAGCTGCAAACATAACTGCTCATAGGCTTTATGATATAAAACACAAAATAAGTATTCCAGAGGGCTGTATGGATAACATAAACATAGGAAGTTGTATGTTTTAGCTGTAAACCATCCTCACCATCGCAGAGAACCACCTGAGCTCCACGAGGTCATCGCTTCAACAAGTGTGGGCTATTGATCTCTTAAATAAATCATTTAAATCTATGGCTAAATCCGCGAGATGTCTAGGTTTAAGCACACATGCCGTAGTTTAATTCACCCGAGTGAAGGAGCTCAGTGGCCGTATTTCATCCAACATGTGCGCAACTGTTGTCTAAACAAGCGTGTGAGGAAGGCTGCAGAGGACCCTGGCCGCAGGACACGGAAAGCAGTCAGAACGTCCACGCGCACATGCACAACAGATTCGCAAACACACACAGTAATGCAGGCTGAGATGCCTGGAAGGGTTTGGCTTGAGGTCATGGAAATGGGCTATAATGCAGCCTTTCACAGTGGAAAATGAGAGGACCAGCTTTGCTCACACATGTATACACATACACACTTATGCATACAATGGTCAGCAAATCCATACACACACACACACATCCGTAGGAATGATGGAATGCTCTCACACAGACTGGGTGGGCCGCTTGACTGGTGTACCCTGAGATGAGAGTCAGGGAGTTAACAGATTAATCCTATGGACAAATTTAACATACACACGCACACACACACAGTCCTACTTAGTGAACTGACAAGCATAGTCATGATCTCAACTTCAAAAACGTCCTCCGTTTAAAGGAATAATTTACTCAAAAGTGAACATTCTGTAATTTACTCACTCTCATGTCATTCCAAACCTATATACTGTTATTATTTCCTTAGAACACAGTGGTAGAAAGGTTTTTGGAGCTTGATAGAAAACATGGAAAGCGGCAACGCAAGGATTCTTCCAGAACACTTCCATAGAAATTCACATCGATTTACATGAGGGAATTTTTTGATGAATTGTTCTTTTAATACAGACAGACATTCTTATAAAAGGAAAATAAAAAAATTAATTCATGATATAAATAAAACCTTTATCTTAGAAGTCTTAGAATTTGCACATGTACGATTGATGCAGGTTTTCTAGTCAGATCAACCACAGTTCACACCAAAGCGTGTGTGTGTGTGTGTGTGTACACATCATCCACTCACTAACTGTTTAATGTCAGGAAAGAGTGAGTGAGCTAGCCAACAGGATGGAAAGAGTGATCATACATCAGAGAGATAGAAAGAATGAGTGAGACAGAGGTTCGCTCAGGTGGTCCTGTGTACTGTGGCCGCTGGGCAGTGATCTGACGTGAGGGGTAGAACCTGAAACCCATGCAAATGTGATCTCTCCCACTCCTGCTGATTGGGGCGGCCGCGTATGATTAAATATAATTGCAAAACAACCTCTTCCAAATGCCTCGGTGGTTTCCAAAAAATAGGAAGGAAGGATTTAGAAGCAATTCTTTGTCTTTGAAAGAGAGCGGGCTGAGCCAGCGTGTGTGTGGCGGGGGGGTCCACGAGGTTAAGCGCGGTGTGTGCGCTGCAGTGTGCGTGTGAGAAGGACGGGGTTGTTTTCATTGTTGTTTCAGAGAGCTGGTTGCTACATGCAGGGAATGGAGAGAAAGGGGAATATTTGCTGGCAGACGTTCTGCAGGGTTCAGAAGCCTCCTGTCACCCGGTCGATGATTGATGGCTCGGGCGGAACGCTTAAGTCAACAGTGCATGAGCACGTCCAAGCCGTCCCGAGCGAATGAAACCGCACCGAGGCTCCACTCAGCACCCTTTTATAGGTCAGCAGTCTAAGAGAAATGACAGCCAAGCCCTCACCATTATCTTATCAAAAACACCTCACACAGCAGAGTAGCTGAGGAGAACTGTATGCTGGAGAATAAGGGCTAATGTCTCGTCTGCGCTGCAAGCGAGTGGCACCAGAAATAGGAACGCTCTCACTATAAATCATTCAAGTTTTCAAGAAGCAACAGGCTACAAGACGCCAAGCATTACCCCTACAGTGATTTGATGCCACGTTCACACTGACAGAAAGTTTAGCGCTGGAGGTCACTAGGTCACTGTATTGTTGATTGCTAGGGGCATTTCCACTGGTTGCATATCGTTGCTGGTGGACTACATAACTAGCCATTGCACTTAAAGGTCTAATCAAAAATGAAACACAACAAAGGATGTTTTAATGCATGAATCAAGCCCATTCAGTTTCAAAAAACAGAGAAATCACAAAGTATGGTGTGACTACACTCAACTGCAAACAGGAGATGGACCGCATAATATCTCTCCACACCCAATGACTGTCACTGCATCTTGTCACTGCTCATTTGCATAAAGTAAGACAAGACTTTTCTCAAAGCTTTTGGACACACCCACATCCCTACACCATCAGTCACTGTCACCCAAATTGACCCCATGCTGCTACAATGCTGGAAACAACAAGATGATAAAAGACACCAAATGTTCCACAAATGCTTAAACTGATTTATATTAATAATCACAATAAACAATTCTACTGCCAAGCAATATAGTTCATTAGCCTGCCGGCTGTTTACGGTTGCCAAGAAATGTAGTAATCAGCATTAATTCGCCCAATTGCTAATGAACTATTTTACTTGGCGAACAAAATGTTTATGCAGATTATTGTTCTTAATAAATGTACTTTTAACCCATCGCTGTCCTTCTGAGAACAGTTGATTATAAAGTGCAAAACTGTGGATTTGTCGCATTGCAACGATTGCTCTCACTGTAGAGGGGGTGTAAGCACACATGGTTGTCAGATGAGAAAACGAGAATGAGACAGAGAGAGATTGTGTGTATGTGTGTGTACTCCCCCATTAGTTGGGCATTAAGGGGTGTGAGAGAGGATTTAGGGGGTTCGGGGTCACTGAGAGTGGGAAGCAGGTGTCCCTCACTGATCTATGTGAAGTTCCACTTCAACACCTCATCATTAAACAGACATGCACACGCACCTTCCCCCCGACTCAGCTTACATGCTTTATGTTCTGCCTCGAAGACCTCGCAGTTTCTCTTGCTTTCCTTCTTTAAAAGAAAATCCTAACAAACTTGAATAGCTATTATAAGCACCTAAAATAACAAAGCCGGGCGGTAGAGGAAGGAATCCCACATGCTCATTTAACTGAGGAAAAAAAACTTTCTTAAATCTAACAGAGGCTTCAGAGTGTGTGTGTGTGTGAGATATGGCGTTCCCAAACCATTTCTTTCTGCTGTAATGTGATGAGTAAAACAGGATATTCAATCTCTCCCATTGTAAAGGGAGGACAACATTTGGGTTCTGGAAGGGAAAAACAGAAAAACATCTTCAAATGTAAATTATTTATGACCTTTTAGGACAGTCTTAACATGAGCTCTGAGATCAAATGAGTTACTATAGAATCCACAGATGAGATTTATTTCTCAAAATAGTGTTTTGAACTACATTACCCATGATTCCAAAGTTTTATCCTGACTGAATGAATAATGTAAAAGGAATTTAGAAATACACATTAATTGTAACTATATATTGGAAGCCAAAGACCCATCCTTAGACTGGATTAACAAACACTGGTGGGACTGGCAGATCTTTTGTAAACCTACGTATCTCAGATGACAGCAAATAGCATTATAATTGGAAAGACACCATTCATGTCTGGATGGAAAAAGTACAGCAACATATCTGGATGATCTGTCATGTAATCCTGATGGTTGACAACACCTCATAACATGCTGTCGTTCCTCTGTTCCAAGTGGTCTAAATATTTTACAGGCATCATCAAAACTCAGAGCTCTTCTTATCAATCACAGAAGTGCAGAGATCAACACAAGGAATTAAAAAGCACAGATTCACTCAAGCATGCGCCGGACTCTGGAAGCCAAGCAGAGACATTTTTGAGAGCCTGTATTTAAACATTGTAAAATTTAATTCTTTATATTTAATTCTGAAACATGGCCCATCGGTAAAGTAACATACAACGTCCTAAACAGGCACAAAAAGGAGTGGAAATACCCCTTGCTTGCCACACCGAAAAGGGAGAGAGAAAGAAAGTAAAGGCAATGTTGCGGTCTCAGACATTTTCATCAGCGTGTTTGTATTGCCCTCCAAATGAATGGCAGATGCTGTAAGAGTTTGTGAGCAACAGAAAGGCCTTTCTGAGCGGCTCCGAGATGAAGGCAGAAAGAACACACGCATGCATTTTTCCCCTCACACACATGCACAAAGAAACACACAGATTTATGCTCCTGATATCTTATTGCTGCAATCTCCAGTTGATTAAGAGCAGACCAGACTGCTAAGCAGCGAATATGCCGAGATAAGCCGTGCAGGCGGAAGGACTCAGACTGCTGAGTCGAGCCGAAACGCTGGAGGTCTTGGCTGCGGCTGAGCATGGTGAAGGAACAACGCCACAAGGGCCATGTTAACTTTGACCACTGCCTTGAAATTATCACTACAGAACATCACAGTAAATACAAGAGCATGGCACGTCACCACACACACAGATATTGAGGGTTGCTGGGGGCTGGTCCAGAACTTAAGGAATGAGGGCCTGGAAAGTTAATTTCTATTCAACAGGGCAAAGCAGCAATACATCATCATTGTAGTTTAGCAAAGCTGTAGAAACAATTTAAAAGGCAGGAGGGCTTATGCTGCCTTTAAGTCATGTTGGAATTATCCTATTTATGACAACAACAATAAATCTTGCCAAAAAAAAAAAAAAATGCTCATTTAGCAGGCTTGAGGAAAAAGGCGTGTGCTGCAAAACTACATTTCCCATCATTGCCTGTGGTAGCAATAGCATGACAAAGAGATAAATCACACATTTGCTTTTCATTTTGTGGCAAAGGGCTAAAATGTTTTTTGTATGAAAAGTGGACAAATATTCAGTTGCTGAACACATCCATTTTTTAAATCCAAAATCTGAATGCACATCACAATGCCATACTGATATCCAACGACTTAAAATCAGCACCAGTCTTCAAAGAGTACTGCAAAAAATAGATATTTCTAAAAAAAAAACTGCAGGTTTTAAGCTCTGTAGTGTTCCAGTAATCCTGCTCAGTTCTTAAAAAACAGATCCACATTAATTACAAATCTGGAAATGGGAAACGTAAAACAATGCAATAACTCATTGTATTTCGATCAGGACATGCATGTGTAAGCACAAATGTGCCGAGCGATTTCATATGAAGCAGACCTGCGGGTCTCAAGCTATTTTCTTTTCCACCCTCATCTTCATCTTCGTCCCCTTCTCATTTCTATGTGTGGCTCTCCTGTCAGGCCAGGGATGTGTGCTTCTCCCAGCTGCAGTCTGGTCTGATTGCCTCTGATTTGGGTTAAGTGATTATTAGTCTGTGGTATGGGAAGGACACTCACACAGGCTGAAAACAAACTTTCTTCTCTGCTTTAAAGGACTGAAGACAAAAAACTATTTATACTTTTCTTTATTTAAAATTGTAAATAATTTTACAGATATTGAGATAAAGCACATCACAGCAAGAGTTCTAAAAATATTAAAAATTAAAATCTTGATTCATATTAAAATTTTGATAAATTAAGTTTAATGAATAAATAGTTCTTCTATATGTATACTATGTATATACACATAGGTATGTAAATACACAAATACATACATAAATATAGAGTGTGCATACATCTAGCATGTATAGAAGAAGTATTTAAATAAACCTATAAAAAATAATTAAGTGCAGTCAAAAAAATGATAGAAATAAATAATAGGAAAAAAGACACACATAGCGAATGTGTGTAGAGAACTATGGACTGGTACAACAATTTTAAACAAAAAAAGTGGTTCAAAACTTTAAGCTTATAAACTATATAAAAAAGTAAAAGGATTTTACTATATAAAATCTAGACAATAACATTTGCTAAGCAAGTACATTGTTCAGCTGGACAATCATTAGTAAACTGTTTACAGTGAAAGCAGTCTTTGCCAAAGCATTAAAAAAAGTAAATCACAAAACTCACAAACAAAAAACAAAAACTCTAAACCTGCAGATTATCAAATATTAGTTCACTGAAATCAATGAAATCAAGATTACATGCAGATGTGGTTGTATTTGTTTAATTATACCAAACAAATACATATGGTGATGTTAACAAACCTCTGGCCATGACTACACAGAACATAATGAATAGCTGATGTGTGTTTCTTAAACAGTGGTTATTTCTGCAGGCAATGATAACTCAAGAAAAACCATTAAGCCACCAAACACATCAGGGCAACATGTCCTGTCACCAAAGCCACTCTTACTGAATCAGTTTGAGAAGGAGACAGAGAAAGACAGAGACAGAGACAGAGAAAGAGAGAGAGAGAGAGAGAGAGAGACAAGGAGAAACGTGTTAAACAGTTATTTACAAGCCCAAGTTAAACTGTCTCTCACTGTGTAATTCTTAATTTTTTACTGCAGGCTGAACTGAACAAAGTGTTGTGTTGTGTTATTCTTTCATCCTCCACTCCATAGATAAACTGTGCAGATTTAGAGTGAACATTTCATTGCTTCCATGGGGAAACACCTCGACTTCCCACACTTGCCATCAGGAATGATATGAATATACACACAGCACAGGCCACTGGCACCAAAACAACTCATTCTTTTCAGTATGTCTATATGACTTTGTTCATATAGACATACACAGTTCTCTCATACTGTGACATACTTCACTCATCATGGGTGTATGCAGATATAAATTATAATGCATCTAAAGCCAGAAGGAGTTTATCTGGTGGTGGCTAAGGTCACACAAACCAACTTCCTAAACCATTTACTACAGAGCAAAATTATTACATACTTGTGACAGTAAGAAATACACTGTATATAAATTAGTAGGTTGCCAGTACTTTGCTATTTAAATCTGCCCATTAAACAGATAACAACATTTAACAGCTTTTTAAACAACTAAAACATTCATATTTTATGAATTTGTTTAATTAATAAAATTTAATTAAATTTTATATAAAAAAACAGTCATGAAGTGGTACTCATCTGGTACTCGTTTGACTAATAAATACTAATTGTAATAACTAGTAAAGGAGACTTTTTTAGTTTATTTTTAGTCTCTTTTAGTAGTTCAGCACTAATGCCTTTTTAAAATGTACTTTTAAAATGTACTTTGTAATGGTAGACATCATAGTGCAGAATAGTTAAATTTGTGCAACCATAAATGCACAATATTTCCTTTGGGCTGGAATAACTTACTCATGACAATAAAATCTTGGATTGATTGAGTCTAAAAGCTAACGTAAACATTATCTGAGTGTTTTTGTTGTACTTAAAATTCTTAAAAGTTTGTTGTCATACGGAATACGTCAGACTTGCACAAACCACATACTACGCACACATACAGCAACATAAAACACAAAAACATGAACGCTACATCCGCACCACCCTCTACAACCAAAAATCCACATAAACATTCTAAATAAATAGTACATATCCCTATACACACACACTCTCAAAGAAAAAGCCATTTGCAATGTGTTTCCCTGCATGTTCCCGCACTAAATTAAAATAAAATAAAATAAAAAAAAATAGTAATATAATAATAATAATAATAATAATCAAGAATAATGCATGGATGACCATAAATTTACTAACATACATGTTAATTTTATTGATTATTTTATTATTATATTTGCATTAAATTATATACAATATATTAAATCTTTAGTCTTTGTGGTAGCCATACAGTCTTTAAAATTAGCATCACTAATTTTATCACTAAATAATTGCCCACACTGGCAACAAAGAGCTCTGACTCACTAAAAAAAGACCCATCAAACGAGAAAACATCAGCTGGGGGAAGCGTGCAAGACCACCAAGGTAACTTTCTCTCCTCTTGTATTTGTTTAAACTTTCACAGCTTGGCTCAGGTTCTCTTGGGCCATCTTTCACTCCTTGTTTTCTGCTCGTACCAGAGCCAGCGGGCAGCGGAAGCCTCTTCCTCCATCTGACCCCTCCCAATCCAAGATTCACCCCAGGCCTGCGGTCATGTTGGGGTCCTGACCCCTCCCGGGCTCAACCGGCACCGTGGATGCTCTCCCAGTGGAGGGGAGGGTTGGTTGGGGTAGACGGTGGACAGGAACATCCATCTGCTTTGGACCTCTGGATCTTTAGCTTGGCAGCTCTGCAGCAGGTCTGCGTACTGGAAAAAGGATGGGATAGGACAAGAACTGTGGACAAGGCTGGAGAGATGGATGAGCTTGCAGGGTGGCCAATACATCTGGAACCCTAATGCCATGGTGTGAGGGGAGGGAGATGAGTGGTGCTGGCTATTATAAAGTAAAGACAGGCTGTTGTTTTACCTTCCCTGGCGATTCCCCCACCGGCTGTTTACACTGGGCGAATGCATTTCGCTCAAAACATATTTGGATGATGATGTCATTATCCTCTTCTAGGAAAAGCACTTTTTATGGCGCTTACTGTCAAAATACAGCCCTGTGCCCACATGTGTGAGGTAAGATTCTCCCTCTTTTGATTGGTTTCTTTCTCTTTGGCTCCCTATGGTCTTCCATTCACACACTCAGAATCCAGTGTGTGGCCCCATGTGCAGATGTTTGGAAGCAAAGGTGAGTGCCGCATCAGCCCGTCTGGGCTCACGACTCAAAAGTCAGGCAGCTTTTATGATCCGTGTTCCCTATCCTCCAGTAAAATTCACACCAGAGCCTTTCCAGTGAAGCAGCATCACCATCCATTCAGCCAATGATAACAGGTCGACGCGCGTGGAGAAGCAATACAAACACATAAGGAGAAGCTCTCTGGGTGCAGAAATGCATGCAGGCCCTTTTCTTCAACGTCATTTCTTTCCAGAGGCCTTTGGAGGCTTGGACATTAACTCACACGTAAGGAAACCTCCAGCTTTCCACTTCTGACTAACAAGCACTAATATGGCGCCTTTTTTGTTCAGCAAATACATCAAGCAATTAGCCCAACAATTTTTGTCTGAATGGCAAAATTATTTTAAAGGGACTTGAAGTCAAGGACCACAAAGAAACCATCTGAAACACCCAAGAAACCACCAAGTAATACTCTAGAACCACCCAGAGTACATTAGTACTTCTGTGGTGAGTTTGTACAGTACAATCACTAATCACTAACGGTCACTAATCACTAACAATCACTAATCACTTTCCTCAGAAAACAATGTAATTGTACTTAGTGAGTGGATTCAATGCGTTTTTTCTTGTAAGGCTTTGACTAGGCCTATTTTGTTGAGGTTCTGACTATTAAACAGACTGTTTAAGAAGACAAAAAGAGAAAAATTGAAGGAAACATGGAAAAAATAACCTTTGGCATAGATGGCAATCCTCAAAACAAAGAATTCACCTAAATGTTAACATCAACCACAAAGATACACAAAGAAGACAAGGAAAGGGAAGAGCTCACCTCGCTCAGGGCTTGTACCAGCCCCTTATCCAAACACAAACAGAGGCTCACAATAAACACAGAAATAGCAGAGGAAAATGAAAGCAATTCATGTAGGGTCAAGGGAGGATGAACTAAGATCAGAAACGACATCCATGTATATGTTATGTTTGAGTTTTGGAGGTATTTTGCCTTGAAGACCAGCAGGAAGTGACAGTGACTATGAGTGTTTTTCCCGATGAGGCTCCATTCTCATGCCACAACCAATCACAGCACAACAAGCGCTGAGCTGACCCAGCGCCCACACGCAGGAAAGCGCACTTGTGTGCCTGCTTTTCTCCTAATTCAAGGTAATACGAGTGATTTGCCTTGCTAAATCAAAAACAAGTGTACATGAAATGAATTTTGACTTGAAACAATAGGTAAGACGCCAACTGCCCGGCCCCACTTTGGATTAGAAACGGTTTAAGACTCTTTAATCTGTCTGCTCGAGTGAAATAAAATCAAAGGGGTAATGAGTGTCCCTGTTGGTCAAGGAAGGAGTTGAAGGTTTGAGGGCCATACAAACACAGGGATTGGGGAAATCAAACCTACTTTGCATTTGCTTCCTGCAGCATGACTTTGAGACAGCTAGGATTTATCAGTTTATCTGATCTCTCTTGGATAGACAGACACACACACACACACACATTCACGTTGAGGACCACAGTGGTGCTGGCGTGTGCAGGGGGCGGCGTCTACCAAGGCCTTGAATGGCTCTGTTCGCATCAGTGCAAAACTGGTTCTGACAGAGAAACGCTGGAGGAGAGACCGGTTCTGCCTCTCCTTTGCTCTTCAGCTCTAGAGATGCTATCGTTCCTCCTGCAGACTAGATTTCTTGGGTGACTTCAAAGCTTGTTCACTAAGTGTTTAGAAGAATGCGATGGAAACAGGAAAATAATGTTCTGATTTCTGTAAACTTTATAACATCTGCTTTTGCTTAGTGTTGCTGCAACGCGGACCGGCGCCTCCACTCTGCTCTTTGCTTGGGACATTTTTTCCCACAGTTTAAAAAGCACCTCACACGCTGTGCAAAATCAAAGCAAAGAACAGCGGCGCAAGAAGCAGGAACAAACTCCTAGTCTGAAATAAAAAAAAGCAATAGGAACATGAGAAAAGGAAGCACAAGATGTCAGAAACGTTTTGGGTGGCTTTTGATTGGTTAATTAAAAATGCACGTGATGTCATTTTATTTAATTTGGGGATTTTTTAACCAGCTAGTCATGAAATTTGTCCTGCACATTTTTTTAAATTAAGCAGCTTATTAAGATTGACACTCCCACAAAATGTGTGTGCGTACCGAACTGAATTAAGCACTCAAAAGTAACTGAATTCGCCTTCAATGTGTAAATGTCCATTGATCAGGGTGTGTTGTCCTTTCTTGGTCCAGTAAACAAATGTTTAGTCACACCAAACAACCATCTCGCAACTGCCTGGCAATGCCTTAGCAACCACTAAACGCAACACAGCAAACTCCCCAGCAACATTTCAACTGCCTGGAAACGCCTTAACAACCACTCACATTTAATGACTAGTTTTACACAGGCACATGCCACAATATCTCTTTTATAAAATATACCAAGTTCCAGTATCTAGCTGAACACTTTCCTTATATTACACATTATATACAGCATACATAATAATTATTCCTGACATAATTACATAATATACAGTATTATAGTGCAATAAATAAAAATACAAAAGTCAATCTGCTTTGCATGGTCTTTAGGGGTCTCAGTTATGAAAAAGCACCTTTTAAATTTCATGCAGAAAACACATGCAAACATCTGCATGTGTTTGCATTGTCAATACTTATACAAAATGAGCATGTACAGGTACAACTACATGCTGCCACACACATGCACCCATATGAGCTCTTTAAGCGGAGCTCAAGGAGACGCACAAGTACCTCTGGCACGTGAAAAGTCCCATTGCAATTTGTAGGGTGGCCTCCCTTTGCTTAAAGGGTAGCATGACAAGACTTCCATGTATACACACAACATCCGACTCTGAGCCCGAGGGCTTCGTTTACCTTCCCTAACTCAATCATACTCCAGTTTCACTCTCGTCCATTCGAACACACTTATTTCCTTCTCCTGCTTCGCCCCCCAGTCTGGCCTAACTTTCAGGCTAACGTATATACAACGCTTTAAAGAGAAGTGTTCCATTCGAAACATACTTTGACGGATGGATTATATGATCATGTGAATGCAAGTCATTAGCCTGTGTATCTAGCGGGGTGATACGTAAACCGCTCAGGTTGAAGGCAATCATATTTGCCGGAAAGTCTGGTCATGGGTTATTATAACAACATTAGTTTGTACAGCACTGGACAGTGTCATGGCACTCATAGAACTTCTTATATTTCCTCTTATAAAAGCACAAACTGGCATGTAAGCGTGATGAAAAGAACTAGAGAAAAGATAGCAAATAGCATAATTGCTAAACTCTAGAGGAAATGTGAGACTACTTAGAGAATTTTCCCAGTAAGTCTTCTGCTTCCTCAGAGAAGTCATATACTTTAGCCAATGACTCTATTTGTTCCCAATTTAATTTGATCCCAATCTGCAAAGAACAATTGAAAGACTAAAGGAATCTTATTTGTGTTTTTCATTTGGACAGAAGATTCTGGAAAGAGGGAAACAGGATCTGAAAAAGACAGCACAGATTCATGTTACTTTTATATTCACATTGTAATTCCTCTGATATATGCAGACATAATGACAATACAAATTAAAGCATGAAGAATTTTGCACTCAAACTTTTGCTATTTCCAACTTACTCTGGCACCAGACTTGCCTCAGCCACATTACCACATTAATGTGTCACGTTAGGCTGCCGTTCTGATTTCCTATCTTTCTCAAGAAAGTTTTTTGTAAGTTTAAGAGACCTCTCCAACATCAAGAGGTTGTCTTACAGACTCAATGTAATCAGACTTTTGAAACGCTGTTGACATGACACTGTTTGTTTAGCTCCAGAATAGAGACAATGCTAACTCGCTCCAAGTTTGCTAGGGGCTAGTTAAGAAAACGGCCATCCAAAACAATTTGATTTCACTTCTCTGAAGTCAACCCATCTGCTCTCTGTCAGCGCCCATCCCATCCCTTTCAGCCTGTCATATTGTCATTGCTTGCAGATGACATTATTGTATGGTAAAAGTACGTGTTTGAGGTTAATCGCTAACACATGTTTCTGCACAAACATTCAGAGGGGAGCGTTATAAACAATGTTCTGTTCCGTCTTACTCCGGGGCAATTGGGTTTAGAGGGTCAAGCGTGTTGACTGGTGCCAGGTTCTGTTCGTTTGAAACATATCACAGACCTGACTTGAGGTGGGGGGGGTTGTGTTGAGGTCCTCAGTGTGGTCCTCACGTGTCTTTGTTTAGCATAACGTTACTGTAAGGCGGAAGTGACCATACACACCCTTACAGTGAGAAGCACACCAGTCTGAGAGGGGGTCATTAGCGTCCCTGTCAGGGGCACGTGTGGACGGGTGGGTGATTGGGGTCTTGGCCCGCTGGGCTGTAGTCCACAGGTCTAAAGATTTGAAAAAGTCATTTCCTCACTTTCCTGCTTCAGGAAAAACGGCAGACCAAGGAAAATAAATTTAGGGGGGAAAGGGGAGAAAACAAATTAAGGTGAAGGAACTAAAAATTTGGGGAAAAAAAAAAAAAAAGTAAAGATTCCGATTCTGTCATTCTGAGATTATACATTCCTAATATTATGCTAAATGTTATAAATTTTGATCTTCATGTTGAATATTTAGATTTATTAATAATTAAGTTAATATTTCGTGTTTGTACTATACAAGAGATCTGCAGAGAAAACGATTTTTAAAAATACCCATGCCATTACATGACCTTCACATTCAAAGTATTACAAAAAACAGCATTTGTTCACACCACAAAAAACCCCCACCAAAAACACACCAAAAGGGTTTTGGGTTTGCTGGTTCAGTTACTGAACCCTTTAAATGTTTTTGGGGCAGTGTGAACTAGCCTTTAGATAGCCATTAAAACTACATTTGGCAAAAAGAAAAAAAATCCAGGTGCAACTAAAACTGGCCCAGGTGCATCATAAATTTTATTTCCAAAAGCCAATTTTCAAAGATAATAGTAATCATTCTATTAAAGTAAATAAAGCTCTCAAATATGCCACACTCCTGCTTAGTGTTTTAAAGACACTGCCTATGTCAACTTCCAAGAAAATCAACCGTTAACTGCACGTTCAACTTGGTAAACATTAATTTTATAGTCCGTTAGACTTTGAGCGCGTCTGTCAATAAAGATCTAGAAAGACGAGGGAGAAAGATGAAGTCATTGTGACATCTCCCATCAACGTCACTTCAACTCACCCCGTCCCCAACCCTCAGACTCTGACTTCCTGTTCCTGCCCCCCAGTCTGATGATGAATGGCTACAAGCTCTATTCAATTACCCCACGAGTGAGAAGAGATGGGAACAATGGGAGCCGGCCTGTGCAGTGTGCCACAGGGCCGATGCATTCTTAGCAACAATTTAGCTTAATTAGCATCAACTCCTGCCCCATCCATCATACTCCTTAAGAAACATAAACAAACTGTCAGCTCTAGCGTAACAAACAGATCGCCCAGCTACTTAACACAAATTATTCTTACATGAAACGCTGCTTCTCAGGCAACCTTCCCCCCTCCGGGCCATCTGGGGGAATGAAGGGCTAATAAAATTGAAGACATATGTTCAAGTCAAGTTCAACTCCCCAGACTGTTGTGGCCGATGCAGTGACAGTACGCAAAGGCTTATGGGGCAGCGGAGGGGAGGGTGCTGTCTGTTGCACGGGGAGAGATTTTGGATGAAGATATGATGAGGTTAGGAACAGGTGTGTTTGGTGTCAACCCACAGATCAAAGTTAGGAGAAAAATATGATTGCTTTATGGAGGTTGGAGCTGCATTCACAAGCTGTTGAATTCTCCAGCTGATGTTTTTGAAGCAGAAAATGTTAAGAGTGCTGGGAAATAATAAAGCATTGCTATTTTTTCCCCGTAACTTTTGGCAGCGATCATTACATAGACATGGATGCCTACCAAACTATAAAAGTCAGGCATGAAATAGAGGGATCAGTATTTCTTGCTCTTTTTTCAACATTTTGTAATTTATAGGACAGTTCTTGTTGATATTTTCGAAAAAAAAAGCAAGACTATGAGTGATTTCCTGTTGTAGGAGAGTTTTACAACAAATACGGAACAATAACGTGTCCTCAATAGAGCACTAATGCTATTTTTCACTTAATTTACTAGAGTGCTAAACTACAAAGTCATCTCCATTTAAAAGCAGAGAAACTGTTTAAGCAAAACTAAACACGTCAATTTTATACCCAAAACACACCAAAAACTAAAACACGATCTGACAAAAGCATTTCTGGAAACAGCTAAAACATAAAAACCTCCTACACTTCACAGTTCGAGGAAATCAGTTTAGGGAAATAGCAGTAAACAGTGAATTAACGGTAATGAATCTAGGGAAATATTTTTTGACTGAACAAAAACCCCTTTAATGAATTCAGAATAAAATAAGCAGTCAGAACTTGAACAGTGTAGAAGCTGTTAACTTAAACCAGGTAGCAGCCTGCTTGGGAAACTTGAAGCCCCGCCCAGTTTTCACACCCTGCAGAGCTCTCCAAATTTGTCACTTTTCCATTTACTTTTTGATGTTATGCAGCGTGTGAAATACTTTGCTAATTAACTAGGAAGCTTGGCAGGAGTGCCTTGTTGTTTTTAGGGTAGCTTTGGCAAACCTCACTCAACTGAAAGAGACTGTGCTAACTCAACAGTGACAAATACACCATCGCTCCTCCTCCCCAAACGTACCAGAACGAAAACAAAAATGCCATGGAACCAAACAAAATGACTGTTAATTTTCATCCCCATTTAAACTGCCTTTATTCCACATTAAACATACCACTCCAAGTAGGAAAAAAATTGCCATCTTGTGGAATTGTGAGACTTCCTTGCCAAGGTGACAGGGAAGGGTAGTTCTAAAAAGTTAACTTTCTGACAACTCCAGGATGATGTCATTTGGTATTTGGTCATTAACACTTCCTGAGTTGAGGCCAGAACTATTTTTCATTCACTTGTAAGAGCAAATACGAGACTCTTTCTTCTCAGGTTTTTAAAGTGTGGTTATTTAGTGTAACTTGAAATACAGAAGAAGGGAAAATAATATGTTTCACTAGCATGACTAATAAATGGACTGTGTCTGCCATTTAGGCAGCAGAGTTTCAGTATGACGTTTGACTTAGCCACACGCAACATGCTAATTTCACTCTCGTTTTTCCCACACTGCTCCATTTTTTCCCCAAGACCCTCATGATGGCTATCACTTTCAAAGCTCAGACTTATTTATGCTGTTAACTAGTCCACTTTATATCAGATATGTGACCTAATGGGGGGATGGGATACAACAAAATTTCCACAATTTAGCAGCTCTTGGCCTCAGTTATCAGTGTCCCAGGTTAGCCGATTGCCATTTTCCACACAGCTGTCACTGCTACTAAATAACAATTTCAGAGATTTTCAAAAGAAGTTTGGGCTATCATGCTAAACTGTTTATGTATTTCTGATAAATAATATTTACAAAATATTCACTTATTGCATTTAAAACTTTTTTATTCAAAATTAACAATTACATCTCCAATTATGAATTTACCCAATTGTAACCAACTTTGCAACTAAAGTATACAGAAAAGAATATAGTTTCATAACTGATAGAAAGATGGCATGCATCTCAGCTCATTTACAACAACACATTTTTTTTTAAATTACATTTGTAATTTTTTTACTTAATGCAAAATATGCTGCATTTAAACTTGCAACCAATGATGGGGGGAAAAAGGTCTCTGAAATTTAGGTGCTGCTCATCTGACCGCGTTCTCTGAGAAAAACAAACAAACCCAGGTCCACTTCCCTACAAACAGCTTCCTGTAAACTGGCCCAAAACTGCAGCCCAGCACCAGGATGTTTGGCTTACAAAATGACTTTGCCGCTCCCGCAGCCATTAACCTAAATGCCCCTGTGGCAATTATGGTAACCCTCTCTCCAGCCATTTGGCAAAATATTTAAAGCCATAATGTTTCTGTGAATTACATTCCATATTTCTATAATTATTACTGAGCAGTTTTATTACACCAAACTATTACTAAGCTATAAGAACCGTAGAATTTTTTTAATTGAACTGTTATATAATCTCTGAGTGGGTGGGTTGGGAAAAAATTACTAAACAAAACATTTCCCTAAGCAATCAAAACACAAACAGAGCCACGAAAACGGCAGCGACCTGCACATAATCACAGTGAGACATTTCCTCTATGGCAGGCATTGCCACTCATTGCCATTTATAAACACGGAGGGGGGCACAAACTGGGAAAACACAGGCGACGTCAGTCTGCATCGGTCTGGATATGAGCTGATAAATTAGTGGCTACAGAGAAAGTGCCTCTTGGGCTCCATCTATTCAGCCGACTAAGGCGGAAAACACCGTTTTCAAAAGCACCCCAGAGCTCGGCTATGCATGACAGAGCTTGACACCAGAGCTACGCTGGATTCCTGTCTGCATGGGCGGCAATGGGCTCTTAGGGAGGAACAAGTGCTTACAGTGGAGATATATCTCCCGTCTCATCTGCAGTGCATCTACCCTCATGCTTACACCTGCTGAGCCATCAGATTACATACATTATACAACACAAAACCAGCCACAGCATTTGCACATATGCTGCCTTTATCAGCAGTCTGGAGTTACATATTAAATGCGTGTAAGACACATACCTAGGCCATACTTTAAATGTAGGAAAACAGTAAAATATGGCAAGTCATTTTAGCTCATGCAAGAAGTCAGCTTCTCTATAAAGGTTTGCACATGTTTTCTTTATCACATTACAAAAGCATGTTTCACCAAAAACTGTATGACAACCAAGTGTCCAAATACTTCAATATATGTTTTTATCACTGAAACCCTTCAAAAATTAATAAATGAATATAGCATTCTAAGTGTGCACAGAACATGCACAGAACAGAACTATTATCTATGATGCATTGTTCCATATCTAACCCACAACCCTCTCAATGCACAGCCCACAGAGTTACACAGGTGTGTTCTTCTGAAGTATTTTTTCCTACAGAAAGCATCTGTCATCTCTCATCAGAGGCTGTAGCCGCCCCAACGCTGCCACAGTCAGCAGACTGATAGCTTAAC
Organism: Yasuhikotakia modesta; assembly: GCA_036877545.1. Lineage (NCBI taxonomy): Eukaryota > Metazoa > Chordata > Actinopteri > Cypriniformes > Botiidae > Yasuhikotakia > Yasuhikotakia modesta. Next base: position 3,144 of record JBAJNP010000960.1, on the reverse strand, counting down.
CTTTCCACCATACTGCACTTCAAAACGAGCAAAGAGCCCCCAGGATCCCTCAGAATGTGTGGTCTTCTCTCTGCACCACTGACTTCTGTGTGTATGTCTCATTCTGTGCAGCCACACACCAGTCGAGGACAGAGATGTCTCTCTCTTTGCTTATGATCTACGTACTTCCCCACCAAACATTCAGCCGGTTGGAAGTTGCTATGGACACGTTCACAAGACTTCAGTGCTTGGAATAGAATGTTCTGGTCAGCCGTGTCAGACTGCGGTCCAGATGAGCAGTACCACCTGCCGTGGTACCATTAGACGGTGATGCGAAAGTCACAGATTGGAGTGTTTTTGGAATGTTAGCTAAGCCACTGGCTAGCAGCCATTCCACTTGTGGGAAATTAAATCAGTGCCATTGCATCACGTCATATGAACTCCAGGGGGACCTGAAGACTTGATATACTGAGACTTATTTTGGATGGGGCTAAAACAGTTACAGGGATCACAGCAGGAGTGTGAGGACACAAGAAACAGGACGTCCTTCATTTTTGAGAGGATGGAAAGTTCATATGATGGCAGCAGTAATTCAGTCCATTGGATTGAGGAAAAATTACCTAAGTACCGTTTTCCTCATCCAAACATAATGTACCTTTTTAGATCATGAATAACTATCATCCATTCTTTACAGTACTCCTACATAATTATAGCTGAATACATACTCTCTATTACTATAAAAAGCTTTCAGTTTTTAGCTTGCTCTGATGTGCAAGCACTGTGATAAGTCCATATTTAATGTCATCCCTTGGTGAAAGATTTAAAAAGTTTGGAAAGCAGGCCTGCTAACGACTGTAACTTAAAAATAGCTCTCTACTGCCTCCTATCATTTAAAATTGTAACTGCAAGCAAACCACCAGGCTGAAACACACTCAACAATGACATTAAATAAGGGTAGCAAAACCAAAAGAGTGAAGTGAGTACTGTAATATTTTGACAGCCTAAGATTTACAGGCTCACCAAAATTTTAGTAGACATGTTATTCAAGTGGGAGGCAGCCTTTTCCAGGGATGGGAAAAATATTCCCATTAAAATCAGGATATAATAATGGATCAAATCAATCCAAAACAACTTCTGTGCCACAATTTTTCATTTTTCTTTTTTATAATTTTTGCTATGAAAAACTCTTGCTAAAAGCTTCTATTGGATTGGTACACTGTCAATCATTGATCATACATTTATAAACCAATCAGCATGAAAATTGTGCCATAATCCCCTCCTTCTTTCCCGGGGCTCCCACCGTGTGCCAGTCTGTAACACGAGCGAACAGGAATTCAAGACATAAATCTAGGGCACTTTTCCATGACCCAACATCATTTTTTATATCTTTATTCCATTGTATAATTGCACTTATTTCAAACATAATAATGGAGACTGCTTCATTTCTTCCCCATCCTTTCTCATTCCTTCTTGATTGTGACATCTGTGTCTGTCTTGATTTTATTGGATGAAGCGTTTCTTTTGAAAGGATAATAAATGTGTAAACAAATTCAAAACAAGCCTCTCTCCTAAACTTTGGTTCTCATTATCAAATTGTGCGGCTGCATATGCCAAGGTCCCCCTCCTAGGCAATGTCATTCTTTAACCACTCAAGATCAGCCATAATCAAAAGTGTCTATAAATTTGAGCTTCCCTAATTAAGGTCTCCTCGCCAAGCGCGCAAGTGGGCGACTGGGCACGGATCTCTTCCTAAGAGACTTAAATTGGCTCCCAAGCACAACAAATCACATTATGATTTCAGCTTTTGCCCAAGCATGGCTCATCTTGAGTCAGTTAACCCAGCGGAAGGGCCCGCCTCTCGCTGCAGACCTGGGCTCTTACACAGAGCTTAAAAAAGTGCTCAGACTCTACCTAACTAGTAGAAAATACCTGCAGAAGAACACTGAACCCGTTTAGGTAGACCCTTAACAAGGGTGAACAATCACCCATAATCCATTCCATAATCCATCTTATCAAATTAGATTCATTTAAAAGATTCACTGATTACTTTTCAACTTCATCTGTTTGGTTTTATTTTACCAGGTCATTTGAGCTGTTTGGATCCCTTTCTGTGAGAAAAGAAGACCGGGCAATCTCAGGGCAGAGATTCACACAAGATTTACATACATTATAAAGCAGCAATAAAACAATGGTTTCCCTCTTGGGCAGAGAAGATCACAAGTGCTCCACGGTTAAGTCATTGCAAATTACAGCATGGTAGATTGACAAACAAATAAAAACTTACAGTGAATTGAAACAGTCAAATGAGTGCTTCTAAAGAGGCTATTTATAGGCAAAGCTTTATGGGAATATTTTCATACAAAACTTGATCATTGCAATTTGCTATGTTGTGATTCTATCAAAAACTTCTCTGTGGCCAAATGGATATCTCAGCATTCTGAGCTAATTACAACGTCCAACAACCGCCAACTGGACACCAGTCCAACAAAAAGTGAATGCTAACACGCAAATAGATGCATACACACCCATGCATGCACACACAGAGCATCATCTACTGTGCAGTTTCGTTTTCCTACAGGGTCATTCAAACTATGGCCCTTGACTACTTGCAGTAAGTGCTCAATTAAGCATTGCTTGTTAGCCGGTTTCCTTTCCAGCTGTTATTGCTGCCATGTGCTGTATTACAGTACTGTATGTAATACAGTGTTACTATATGACAGTAAATATCCTAACATTATCAGTACCTAATCTTTGACATTAAAGCGAATCCTTTCCATTAATTAAATGTTTTCGTCTTATGTCATCTTAGGTTTTATTTTTACATATAGGATCTTGGAAAAAACACTGTTAGGACATTGGACTGAAATAATTGGACTGGGAAAAGATCACATTATGGAATCACACCAATGTTGATCAGATGTGCTGGACTGGACTGTTACACTATTACATTAACCTTTAATTTCTCTGTCAACTATTGGCTGGACTTTACCTGCAATTTAAGCCTAAAACATTGTTAGTTAAGGGTTAATCCTAACCTATTGATAATGTCATCTTATTAACAGTTCAAAAACAGCTGTTTAGAGGCAGAGCAATTTATAAACTTTTGGTTTATAACCACAACTATAAATAGACTTTTGGATAAACTATTTAGCATTTATTATAATA
>JBAJNP010000959.1:22605-73055 GCA_036877545.1 Yasuhikotakia modesta | reverse complement strand
GATAGATAGATAGATAGATAGATAGATAGATAGATAGATAGATAGATAGATAGATAGATAGATAGATAGATAGATAGATAGATAGACAGATCTCCTTACACACCTCCTGACTCTAATAGCACTAAACAGTAAGTTTTTCCTCACCAGGTAGCAGCACAACTCCATCTGAGCTGGTGAGTTTCCTCCCCTCTCTGTACCAGCTAAGTCGAGGAGGTGGGATAGCATTGCTCTCGCAGGAGAGACTGATGGAGTGTCCCAGTACCACCTCCTTTCTTTCAACCATATCTTCATTGCCATCAGGGTCCTCCTCATCGGCCTCCCTCTCACCCATTGAAAAGCCAGCAGCACCATTTATCACCCGATGAAAGATGGGAGGAACTGAGGAAGACAGAATCGAAGGGTAGAATTAAGCCTGTACATTGAGGCTCATTAGCAAGAGTGTGTGTGTCCACAATCATAGTAAAAGTCACACACACCTAGATTGTTAAACATACTAATTAAACATACTAAATCATGCTTTTGTGTGTGGGTTTGGTAGTAAGGCAAGGGCTGGGGATAGACTATACAGTTTGTACATTATAAGGCAATATGTCTCAAAAATGATAGCTGTAAAATGTTTGTATGGCTCACCCTGAATAATGAGATGAAAATCTCTCTTATCCTCTCCGGCAGTGTTGGTAACCACACATGTGTACTGACCCTCATGAGACAGCATGGCATTCTCAATTTGGAGCATGTGTCTGTTGACTCTGACACCGGTGTGTGTATTTCCATTCAACAACTTTGAAATATTCATTAGAGAGAATTCTTAGTGTAACCATTAATCTTTCTTGAAGAACTGATTAGATAAGACATATTTAACATACTAATACTGTATATATGTATATTCTATATAGTAAACAAAACAGATGCACAAACCTGTCCGTCTTTAAACCACTGTGTAATAGGTTCTGGAAAGCCTTTGGCAAGGCAGGACAAGGTCAATGTCCCGTTAATTTTCACTTTTTCTTGTTTTCTACCAAAGCTGAGAGTTGTTGAATCACTCTCTATCTGTGGAGGAACTGAGCCATCGACATTGCTTATAAAACCCATCTCTGTTCAGATGTGTACATTACAATGTTCATGAGAGATTTTTAAAAAAGAACAGCTATTTATTCATTCTGTTTGTTTAGTTGTTATTATTTATTTATCTTTTAATTAATTTACCCAGAATTCTAAGCTTGTGGTGCCTGTTTGCCGTTCCGGCCAGGTTGGTTGCACGGCAGGTGTAGGAGCCTGCATCCTCGCCACGGGCTGCAGCCACACGCAAAGCCTGTCCACCCTGTGTGTATGTGAGCTGAGGACTAGACACAATAGGCTGGTTGTCCTTAAACCAGGTAATAGTGGGAACTGGGATTCCCTCCACTTCACAGTGAAGAACAGCCGGGAAGCCCAATATTACAGTCACCTCTGAATTTACTTCAGAGTCACGAATGCTAGGGGCAGCTGTGAAGTAAAATAGCATTTCTGTAGCATATTTCTGTAGCATCTGGTAGAATATTGCTTTTAAAATGAAGGTTGTGGGTTGAATTGAAAGGAGACATATGCCAATACATTTTATAGCCTGAATGCATATACAAAGATTTATTTGTGACGGCTTGTCACAATATCAGCATTGACTGCCACAAACAGAATAAGCTTTGGATAAATGCATCTGCCAAATGCAATAATGCAAAGATGATGAAAATGAGGGTTTTTAAAACGTTTACCTTGTACAATCAGTCTGAACTGGCGAGTCTGAGTGCCAGCATTGTTACGGGCCACACACTGATACAGTCCGTGATCTCTCGGTTTGGCAGACTTCACTCTCAACACCTGCCCCTTCTCCAGAAATTCCACATGAGGGTCTCCATTACGTGACAAAACCCTGAAAGAGGGGAAGGGATGAAGGGTACAAAAAACAACTGGGAAACATTTGAACACAAGGACATTCCTTTAATGGCTTTTTATATTTTTTATATTTATGTATGTTTTTTTTATATTATACCCCCAACCACCTAGCTTGCAACTGTAGGCTGTATGTTTCCTTAACATTTCCATAAACTAACAAAAATAATAATGTAAAATTTAAGAGTTAGTTTACATTCTATATTACCATATTGCTTGGTTACAAGATATCCATATAAGACATCATTCAATTTTTTTAATTCCGTAACATTTGAAAACATTCCACTAACAACTGACCATCTTTGTCTAATGTTCTCTAAAAGTTCTCTCAGTGTTCTAAGAATGCCCCTGTGTTAGCAGAGTAGTTGATTTTGGAAATGTGTTCAGTACTTCTGCACATCCCTAGTGTCTCATTTACTCACTCTCCATCATGACTCCATTCCACTTGAGGAACTGGGCGGCCACTCACTCTGCACTGCATGTCCACTTCCTGTCCTGTCATGACGGTCAGTGTCTGAACTCCTGATGATCCTGAAATCACTGGTGGAGCTGAACATACAAATAAACACACACATTCCAGATTAACACCAAATAACATGGTTTCTGAACATGGTAGATATGTTACTATAGCTGAATCATGTGGTACCACAAGTACCACATAAACACTAGGGTATGCAAATACTCAAACAGAATGCATATTGTATATATGAAACTTCTGTGGTATTACCACAAGGGCTGTTAGACAGATGATTGCTTCATATTTTACAAATATTAAATTCTTACAAAACATTGTTAACAATATATTTGAAAACAAACTCTAGGTGTTTGAGCCAAACACTACAATCTAAAGACAAACACAGTGCTGTTATTTATCCTTATTAAACTTCAGTCTGTGTACTTCAAGGTTGCTTTAAATTACAAAGCATGTCTGCCTGTTTTCACCTTGTACTTCAATAGCAAACTCCCTCCTGGCTTCCCCAGCAGAGTTCTGAGCAAGGCAGGAGAAGTGACCGGCATGATCATTATGAACACGATAAATCTTTAAGAGTCTTTTTCCATTCTGTAGATACACCCCTGGGGTCTCCAGTGCCTGGAAGCAAAGAGGAGGTAATTGATTTAGTGGAACTGTGGCCAACCCCTGCAGTACATTTCATGACCACTAGATAGCACTACATTACCAGCGCTATAAAGGAGGACTATCGAGGTTATGTATTGTGTATATATAAAACATCAATTCTTATTTACATGCAGGGCGTATAACATACAAAATATAGGTGTTTATTAGAGGAAAGGTTCTATTAAAGAAACTTACTGGTCGGTTATCTTTAGTCCAGGTAATGGTAGGAGTTGGGATACCAAAAGCGTCACACCCCAGTGTGAGAGGCTGTTTTAGAGAGACCGTCAGGTTTAATGGCTGCCCATCATCCTGGATCTCTGGAGGAACTACATTAAAAGATGTAGGACATAGAAATTATTTAGCATAATTCCATATATAAGGGTCTTAACTATAAGACAGCCTGAGGATAAATCTAATGACAGAACTTTCATTTTTGAAGAAACAACCAGTATTTCCAAGGAATAAATATGATGATATTGGTTTACTGGCCAAGTGAATGGCTAAGTGAAAATGATGCAAGAGTCTCACCATTGACCTTCAGCCTGGTTTTCCTTTCCACAGAGCCTGCTTCATTAGTGGCCACACACTTAAAGTCTCCGTTGTGACTGGCTGAAGCTGAGCCAATCACCAGCGAGCCATCCTCAGCTGCAGACACACCATGCTCTGATTGTTCCATATGGATCTCCAGACCATTTTTGAACCATCGCACCCAAGGAGGTGGAGATCCTTGCCAGGTGATGGAAATAGCAAAACAAAAAGAGAGAGAGAAACAGTGTGTGTGAAGGAGCAAACATCGATCAGGTCTGACAATATCACGGTTCCCAGCGCACACTGAACATACAGATCTCCAGAGCTTAAAACAGAACAGAAATCAATCCATCTGACAGCCAGACAACAAAGAGCGGAGGCGAAATAGAGGCCAGCAAATTTCCCTACTCAGAAGCAGATCAGCCAGCGTCCTGTAAAACAGAACATCAAGGTTGCACGCAAGTTAAAATGTCAGACCCTGTATATCAGAAGCAAACTGATCTGACCGTAGTAATGCTGAGCTTCAGATTTATGGCACAGAGACAACGAAGAGTCCAGAGGCCACAAATGTGTACCGTAATTCAAACCCACCAATGAGCTCCTATCAGCTGCCTCCAGACACCTTCGGCTGATTTACTAGGTCAGGTTAGCTTAGTTTTAATCCATAGGAAGGAAAAAGCATAATGAGATCTCATTAATACTTGAGCTGTGTCCTATGTAGAAATGTGATTAGGCAAAAAAGCTTGCTTCAGTCTCCCGCTTCTTGGATTTTTCTCTTAAGAAAAAGACCCCAGTGATGTCACATGTGCCTCCACACTTTAACATCAAACTGCTTCAAACTTCCATTTGCTACATTATACATATAATCATTTTTACAACTTAGTACTTTGACTGTTTAGGAAAAAATAGAAATGAGACAATTGTTGGCAAAGTTCACAGTGAGATCTTTAATAACTCCCCTAAGCTTTAAAGCAGCCGCCTCTAAGCAGTAACATTTTCCTCTGGGAAATGACAGGGCAGAGGCCAACCTTGTACTTGTTTTACAATCAACTCCTAAAACTCCTCCAAAGACCATTTGTGAAAGTGTTTATTTGCCTTTGGTTTCACAGAGAGCACAATGGATGAACGCTGCCGTTTAAGAAGTAGGGATTAAACAGACAACATTGTACCTGCTATTATTTGTTTGAAACAACATTAAGGTGGTTACTTTTTTTATTTTGGAGTAAACTATCCTCCAAGTTTTTTTGGGGTCATAAGATAATGAGAAGTAGAGACAAAAGAACTTCCAGAGCAGATGTTTATAGTCATAATGTTTGGATTTATTGTTTTCGTGACTTTAGGAATGATGTGCACAGCTGGCAATGTTGACATTACAGGATTACATTAAGAGCAGTTTATTTTTCAGCAATTCCACTTACAATACTTCAAATGACGCGTGTTCTAAAAAAGTTTTGTGTGTTCATGGGTGCGGCTGTGTCTTTCAACGTAAGCCAGTGTTAATATAATACATTGGTTTGTATAGAACTGTTCCTAGGGTCTTTAGACACATTGCATGTTTTGCATGTCTCCTTTATCCCAGCAGGATTCAGAATAATGGTATAGAATGTGCAGTAATGTTGTATGTTAAAGGTTAAACATATTGTCTAGCTGTCAATGCTAGACAATGTTTGGCCCCAAAGGCCTCAAATTCACGTTATTGGCAGAGCCAGAAGATGACGGCTGAATGTTGGACCACTTAATATATACCACTTAAAATAATCTTAGCTATGTTTTAATAGTGCCTCAGATTTACAGTGTTTACACTGATTAGTAAGTCAACATCAAGCAAGGCTGTTGTCAGAGGCCCTGTGATGAAGGGGTCCACTAAGGGCCTTAACTAAGGTTCTCAATACAACCTACTCATTAGGCCTGAGGGAAAGGGGGCCTATTCATAAAAATGCTGTCCTGGGCCTGTGAGTTATAGCAACAGCTCTGTTTGAAGAAATTCAAATAGCAAACATTCATTGGAATTATACCATACATTAAGTTTACATCTATATATAATCATACAGGCTGAGGTGACTCCTTATTTTCTGTAAGTTGTGATAATGGTGGAGTCTTTGTATTGCAGGCAAGCTTCTCGTCTTGAGTGCCACTAAATATGTATAACAACATGTCTGTTTGCACATATTTTTACTGTCACATTCTCAAAGTACCTCTCATTAGCACTACACAGATGTCTTAGCCAGAGTGAAGTGTTAGTCGCCATAACAACACAATTAGAGCCACTAAAATACTGCAGAAAAACACTAACAGCAATTTAGAGCAAATTTCAGCTAATAGTTCTGGTGACTTGACACTACTGAAAAAAAGTTTCTTTTGTTTTGTTTAAGTATTCTCACGCCAAAATAACTGTTTTAGTTACATTTTTTTACATGAATGTTATTGTGGAAAAAAGAGGCTGTTCACCATTCAGAACATGTGAATCAGAAGGAAAAACTAACTGTAGCAATAGATCAACACACTCAGTTTCTATTTGACCAAAATTACTACAAACAAAACTAAAAAATACAAAACGTTCCATGCTTACAAAACAGAAACTCACAATATCTTAGTTTTACCTACACCGTAAACCTAAAGAACTGCAATATTACCATCTTGTGACACAGATATTAATATAATATATTGCCAGATTCCTGCTGACTCTCAACTCAACCGGTGACCACCTCATTTCCCGCAGCAAAACAGACCCTTCAAACACTTTCTCCCCCTGCACTCTCCTCTCATTCAGCACGGCCCCTAATTAGGGTTCCCCTCCCAGTGGGCCCTGTTTTGCAGGAAAGCAGATGTGGCCCTCAGAGACACGAGAAGAGTGAGTTCCAGCTGCATAGCACTTCTCATGCACAGTCACGAAACGCATCCATCATGTCATATCTGCGGCACACGCGGGGGTTGCCATGGCAGGTCAAAACAACACCTATTAGCTTACAGCGGGTAGGGCAGAGTATGAGTACAGAGCACAGAAGCATTTCTTAAACAGACACTGATGCATTCGCACAGATTCCCACTAAACACCTTTTCATCTCCAGGCCTGTTTAAGTGACAAGAGCTGTTGATTCAACCTGCGCAAAGTGTTACCAAACCTGAGGAGAAACAGGCAATTACAGCAGCCAGGATGAGACTGAGATGAGCAAAGAGACCATCTGGTGTGAGACGGAGGGAAATAGAAAACAGGGCTCCCAGAGACACAGAGATAGCGCTCATGCCCAGTCGCCATACACACACACACACTCTCTCAGTCACACTCATAATTCTTTTCCTGTTGGTATGAGCAACACTATTCATAAAGGTGCTGGAACTTTTTGTCTGAATAATGCATCATCAATGTATCATATTTTATGGTTAATTTACATACAGAGCCAGCTTAGTGTCAACCAGCACAGAAAACAATGCTGGTGTTTTTCTGACCCGTTTACAACAAGCAATTTTTCTGTCCATGTTGAAGGGAAAACTGCTGCACAGCATGACAATTTCAGCCAATGAGGGCATATGTGATGTTAAATGTCTAGTTATGCTGAGAAGATGTTTAGACTAATAACATCACTCTTTGGGTGGGGCTACCCAGCAAAATACTGCAGCAATTTCCAAAATCTCCTGTCCCTTAAAGAGCTAGTTGGGATACAGCTGGTTAGGTCAAATACTCAAAATAACATGGCAGAGGTTTGATGAGTCAGTTTTTATAATGTGGCAACAGGGTACAACATGTGTTTGTCCGGTTTTGTGCTAGGTAATTTTGTTAGTAAAGCTGTTTTACAAATGACGTCTTAGGTTAAGTGAGTTTAGAGGCCTGGCGGGGATAACAGCACCTCATGTTGCAGAATAGCATAAAAATGAACACATGCTGGTCTTCTCTGCAGGGTACATTGCTGTATATGTTTCTCTGTGTGACCTACCTCGTGCAGGGCAAGGAACGATAACTCTGCTGTTGGCCACACTCTCAATGATAGTCTCTCCGTTCTTCTCAAAATAAGGGGCTTCTGTAACCACACACAGAACACAGGGTTAACATTAAAGGTCTTAAGGTGAAAGTTCAGCTTCAGGGTCAGAGTGGAGAGCAAAGGGAACACTGGGATTGGTGACTTCTGACTGTTTCCATTAGGGGTGTTTAAACACTCATGAAAGTCATTGAAAGATTGAGGGAATTTGGGATGTAACAGATCTGCAAATATTTATTTACTGTGTTCCAAATACTTAATACTAATAACTGAGATGGATTGAAAAGAGTTATTTTTGATAATTCTTTAGAAATAACTAAAACAAAAGTATACAGTATTTTCAAACTGTTTATAGACAACAGACGTACTGTACCTAACACTTCCAGAACAATCCCAATGGAATCTTCCCCAGCACCATTCCTGGCTACACAGTTGTAGGTGCCGCTGTGCGAATGCTGGACCGCCTGGATCTTCAGCATTCTGTCATTGCCCACAAGACGTCCGTTATGAAGCCAGCTAATCTGAGGGCTTGGCTCTCCTTGGACCACACATGGCAACACCACCGTCTGGCCAATCAGAGCCTTAAGAGAAGTAGGTGCTGGATGAATTTTTGGTTTAGCTGTTAGGAAAGAAAACATGCGGTTTATTTGTATCAGTTTCTTAGCTGTTTGGTACTTTTGTTTCTTTCAGGGTTTTGAAATCATCATATAGTGTGAATTTGGAATTTAAACATTTGTAAATGTCTCACATGTAAACGTCATGTTAATACCATGATTTTGAACATCTACTCTTTGTATGTATTTTATTAATACAAATGTTGAAGTACCAGTCATATCAAATTACCATCTTTTACCATCGCTCACAAATGATACAACCACAGTGCTTATTTGTAGACATAGATTTGTTGCAAAGACAATTCATGAGGTACAAATATCTTAGGGCTATTGTACTGCACCTTGCACTTGCAAATTGTAAGTGAGGGAGATGTTCCCAGCTGGGTTAGCAGCATAGCAGGTGTAGAATTTACTATCTATCAGTCTGACATCACTAATCTTCAGAGAACCAGATGGCAAAACCGTGAACCTGTGTAAGAAAAGGTCAAAGGTCAGCTTGTAAGGTCAAAGAATGTGAGTTTTTGAGTTAACACGTCTGAAGGTGTTGAAAACAAATGTGTGGCCTTTTGTCTAGGTACGCATACGCAAGCAGATTCTTGACCAGGCACTTAAAAAGATGTTGATAAAATAAGCTTGAATTAATTTGATCTGGAACCATTTTGCTTATCAACTGTATTATGGCAACTAACTTTAAATACAAATACAATTAATAACTCTGACAGGAAGCAGCATAGGTTGTTTTATTCACTAAACCCTATGTGGGATAAAATACCTCAGACAAGCCATGCACATGTGGACTATGACCAAGACTACCAATTACCGGACGGAGATCCAGTCCTAAGATTGGTTCCACCTGGCCCATGAATCATTCTGCATAAATTAATAAAATTCTCTAAGTATTTATTTCTCCACATGGAATACATGAATCCCCAAGATGGGATTTTGCCTCTGTCTGCACTGTCTAAATATGTTTATGCATGTAAACTGTGCTGAAGGGCATCTCACACCACCGCAACGCATCTTAGTTTCTCAGCGCATTCTTAAGACAAGATGTCAAATATGGCAACTGTACTCAAGCTACATCTGGAGTGACAAAAACAGTGTGAAATATTTAGCACAGGAGTGGCTAAAATCACAGCAAATAATTTATTAGAACAATGTATTTAGATGGTCGTGCACAGCTGACTGAAAATAACACGCCCACTGAATGACAGTCCCTCAAAGTAAAGCTGCATCTGTTTCATGATAACAAATCTGGTTCAAATTCAAGTATTTGTAGTTGTTTGCCAGACAAGCTGAGGTAATTTTAACAGATTTATTTATTATTTCAATTTTTTTATGGGTGCCAGCTTGGAAACACATTGCAGCAAATACTCTTAAAATCAAATTGCTTATTTCATTTCACAGCATGGCTCCTGAAACTGTTATGTTATGTTAAGTTATGTGTTAAGTTATAATTGTTCTGACCTTTGCCTGGAAGATGATTTAGATACTAGACCATGTGAAATACCACTGATGTAACGTCTATGAAATGTCTAAGCTCAATTGTGGACAGCATGTCCACTGATTCAAGTATAAACAAACACACGGCAGATCAGACACACACAAACAAATATATTCAAAGAGCTAATTAGATTATATGTGAACAGCTGAAGCCATCAGAATGACACATCATTTGCACTTTTAGAAACACATAAATACACTTGCAAATATAGATTATATGTAATTATCAGAACCAGGGGTACCAGAATGGGCCAGAAAAAATTGAACTGAACTTAAAGAATCCATTACAGTATTTAAATGAAAGATAACAACATGCAAAAAATAATGACAAAAATAACAATATGCAAATCACAAAACAAAGCATCTCTTTGTTACATCATAACTTTCCTAGATTAAACCAAAATAAAACTATAGCTTACTGTCTGTATACCTTTTGCCTTGACCTAAAACATAAGGAACCCACTAACAATCAAACCTAGCAGAAATCCTACCAGTTGAAAGTCTTCATTGAAAATTATTCATTAATATAACAAGAAAGACTTAAAGGAAACAGGGAACATTCTTAAAACGAAGGCTAATGTTTAATAAAAGTTATAAAAAACTTATATTAGAAACTTATATTAAAGTTATAAAAAGCAATAACAATATGAACCTTTATACACATCACATATTAAAAATGTTATTCATATGTAGCATTAAATTCATATAATAGCATTTGAATTTGAATAACATTTGAATACTGTTCTTATAACCTAATCAATAACAGTAATATCATGTGTAAAAACTGGACATTTTGAACGTATCAAAAACTTGCTTAGCAAAGAACTTTCAAAAACATTTGTTATGTTTTTGTTACTTAATGGAAATGCTATGTTCTTACAACCTAAAATTGTTAGCAGGGGAGATCTTTTCAACCCAAGCAAGGAAGTCAAAGGACTGTTTCTGACATACATCACACTCAGTTAAAACTCTAACCTCATAAAGGTTAAAGTGAGCCGGTGCCCCCAGCGTCCCTCAGGCATTCACTCTGTATTAAACACATTTTCCACACACAATCTTCTTTCCTGCACGGCAGATGTCTCTGCTGTGGTGTGTTATTCTCGTCAGGCAGACGGAGACGTCGACATGCTGTTTTATGAGACAGGAAGTTTCTCGAGACTAGGACATTACGCAGGCTACACTTCTTCCTTTGTGACTATCACTCATAACACACACACACTCACGTATCTATTCACAGTAATGCTGTCATTGCAATACCTATCCACTGCATCCCACTGACTAATGCCATCACAACGCTCCAGCATCCAAAACTTTCCAGCATGCATCGAATTCTGATCCTTACACTGAGTTGAACTGATGGGGACCTGACTGGGATGTGTCTGCACAGAGGACAAGTTTATTGCTCAGAGTTTGCTCTTTAATAGCTCACAAAACTTAACTGAGGTCTCAGTTGTGTTTCATACAATTATCAACTTTGTCTCTGCTGTTTTTTTTTACAAATACCTTGGGGAAAATTAAAATATTAGAGCTATTAAATTATTTTGATAAGTTTGAATTTAAGTTTTTTAACTAAGTGTTTTTACATTCTCAAAAATAAAGGTGCTAAAACAGGTTCTGCTCATGAAGAATAGAAGATGCAATAGAAGAACCTATTTAAGAACTTTTTCTACATATATTTTTTCCACTATAAAGAATCTTTGACATGTTAAAAGATGTTAAAAGTTCTTAGAACCATACAGCGTGACAAACAACCTTTTAGGAACCTTGGTTTTATAGAGTATGTAATTTGATCAGAATGACAGAATCGGATGAGAAAATGTAATACTGAAATAGTTCATGGTTAATTGCAGACTTTGGTTTTTTGACAAGTTTGAGCACCGTTTAAAAATTTACTGATTACTTTCCTCTAATTTTTAGAGAAAGATCTGTGAAACTGGAGACTTGAGCAAAATTGTCCATTCACTCCCAATATATTCACATAGCTGACTATTAATTTATATGTTAAAGATCTTATTTGTGAGTTTCCTTTCCTGTGGGTGTTAGTAAGAATGAAAGTATCAACCAGATGCGTCAACCTTAACGTTATGAAGATAACATCTGTTTTTCAGTCAACCCCATGTGATTCCATCTTTGCAGCTGATTGGTAGAAACGACTCCACAGGACTTTCACAATGACTGAAATTAAATGACACAGTTCTTTGGCTGCCCCTCAACTTGTGAATCTGACCCAGCTTTAACTGATTCACACTTTACATTATTTGACTCCAGAATGAGCTACAGCCTCTGAAGAGATCTATATGGAAGTTGCACAATTCTGTATTTTATCCAAAATTCAAAACATGAGATTAGTGCTGAGACAGTCTCATTTTCAGTTAAGCCAAATAAATGTAAAGCATCAGTCCTTCAGGTTATAATCGAATGTGACTCCATCACAGAGCACTAATGGCTCTGTTGAAACCAAACTGGCTCCTATTGTTGTCTATGGGAGATTGGGAAAGTCAGCTGGGGTAAAATCTGAGGCAGCTGAAGTCTTTTATAAATGACTGCATCACCTCATCAAAGCCTGTTCCCTCACAGCAAGAAATCATTCATCACTCTTCGAGAACATATTTTTGCCATTTATTATGCATTATAGCTGTATTGTTCTACAAGAAAAAAGGCCTGTACAAACATTTTAAATGTTTAGATGATGTCAAGCCACCAGCGTTGTTCTCATAGTTCAACAATTACGATGGATTAAATGAGAAATTGTTGGAAAGATTGCAAGTTGTTTCAGTGTATTATTGTAATCAGTGTGACGATCAACAGGATTGGCTGTAATTTCTTACCAGGCTGTGATTGGAGGAATGGGTTGTCCATTTCTGCTCCATGTCACCAGAGGGGCGGGACTTCCCTGAACCTGACATGGTAGAATGACCTCTGATCCAACCTCAGCTGCCACATCAACCATTGTCTGTGGCCCATCAGTGCCAACAATTCTTGGTTTGGCTGTTGAAATGAGAGATTTATTATATAAATGTTTAGTAATTTATTTTAAAGGCCATGTTTTATATAAGTAAATCATCAAAAACAATTTCTAAAAATGTTCCTAGCAGCTACACACAGCACTTCCAAAATGAAAAAATAAATAAAGACCCTCTTAAGACCTTTGGCTTGTTTTGCAGTAAAAACAGCTAAATTCTTTTAAACTAGGGATATTTACTTTGAAAATTTCATTTTAAAATTAAGTTTATTCTTCATACCCCACTGGCAAATGCTTTTTCCAGCTTAACTCAAACCAAATTTAGTAATGTTCATGTTAGTAACAGGGGAAAAATCACAGTATTTGCCAAAATGGTAAGAGAAACAAACTCTTTCAATATATATTTTTAAAAGCAAATCTTCTATATCTTATATCAGTATTGCATCTCAGACTATTTTGTTTTGAGAGATTTTAAGACAAAAGAACTGGATAAGAAAATGACTTTTGCAGTAAGATCAATCTTGTAGAGGGAAATTGTGTCCGAAGTATGAGGTCATCATGAGATTTCTCACTGTTAACACTCAGATGCATTTCTCTGCTGGTGTAGCCCGCTGCGCTGGTGGCGGTACACACATACACCCCTGCATCTTCTGCTGAGGGACTGGGGATGTATAGACTTCCATCCGGCCTTTCAGAAGGTGCTGACACGGCACGACTTTCCCGACCCTGGGGACAGAAGATGATGGCAGACAACCTGAAGGTCCTGAAACAAGCATGTTAGCTGGAGCAGGACATTGGAATGCATATCCAGTCCAGGGTCTCCACAGAGCGGCAAAACCTCTGAAGATACTTCTCAAGTTACCAGGAATCAGGCATTCCCCACGCGTACCCCCTCCCATAATGCACGGAAAACAAGATAGCTTTAGCAGAACTTCTTTCATGTGACCAGAATAGCAATTTACATGCCTCAGTGAATTCTGCGGACAACACGCCCCCCGAGTCTATCGTGTTCTGAAACAGAGTGCTGGAAAAATGAACTCTGGTGATGGGGCCGGGCGGATGTGAGCTTACATTTGTTTGAAAGGCAATTCAAGAAAGTGATGCATCATAAGACAAATGGGCGACATCAGCACTTCTCTTGCCTCCATTATACTAAATTATCCTGGCTCACTGTTTAGCACAGGGCTATCTGTCATTGCTCACATTGTGACACAGCCAAAAGTACCATTACTGAAAAGAGGGACCGAACTGAAATGACCATGGTGATGTACCTTGGACCAGACGATGGTGGGCACAGGGATCCCGCTTGCTTTACAGGACAGGGAGATGGGTGTACCCTCATTGGCTGTGTAGTGCAGGGGTCCAGCCATAATATCAGGAGGGGCTAAAAAGTAGGTCAGAATAACAGCTGTTCATTGGTCCTAACAACCTGAGGTTTACAATTAGACTTCGCTAAAGATACTTCATAAGGAATTCAGCTACTTATCGCTTCTAAATTTGAAGCTCTAATATTAGCATGTATTTTAGCAGTATTATGGACTAGATGGGTTGACGCTATTACATCTAAACAAACAGTTGTCACTTTAACACGTTGAAACTTTTAAATTAACTTTTTAACAGTTTATAAATGAACAGTTTCAGCATTTACAAGAACTAACTGATGTAATTAAGTGTGCAAGCGCAAGCTAATTACAAAGTTCTTTTCTCCGTTCTCTAATAAGTTCACCGCAAAAAAACAATATTGCAATTTTACTGTAATTGAATGGTTTTCATTTGTGGAACAGACTAGTGAGATGGGCAGCAAACACTACAAATCTCTTAAGATTTGAAAAAATTAGTGTAGCTGCCAGTTGTTTTACCTGAAATATATTATGCTAATATCACCTTGTTCTTAAAAATGAAATAAATGATTATTTAAATTATGATAGTGGCTGCCTTCTAACCATGAATTTCCACTGAGATCGTGATGTTGGCTGATCCTGCTACATTGATAGCAGTGCACACATATATCCCAGAATCCTTGGGTACAGCTCGATCCACATGGAGACTGCCATCACTCCTTAGAAACACCCTACTGCCCACACGCACCTACAGCACAGATGAATACAGCTTACATAACAAGATAGACATAAGCATTTACACTTAGCCTTGCTTGTATTTGCCGGCCGGACAGCATAGTTTAATATGGGTCCAGCCACTCACTTGTTTTCCATTGTGTGTCCAGACTCTCTCAGGAAGAGGAATTCCATCTAGTAACATGCAGGGAATGTTTAAAGGGTGACCGGCCATAGCTGTAACAGTTGGGGCACCTTCAGCTAATAATGGTGGTTCTGTGGAGAGATAATTAGAGTGACATTGTACAGAAGACCATGTTTCTGGATCTAGATCATAGGGAAAAATTTGAAGTATTGAGGAGTACATTATATATTCATACCTAAACCAGTAACAGTGACTCTGGCTTGTGCCTTGATGGATCCAAACTGGTTTTGGGCCTCACAAACATACACACCTTCATCATCGACCCAAACACCTGAATGGAGTGAACCCACAATGTTTATAATGTAAACAAATGTACAAATCCCTCTTATATTTATTAAATGACCTATAATTTGTTTATCTTTTTATGGCATTATTTTTTTCTCAAAAAACTTTTTAAAGAGATTTCTGTCTAATGGTTTGGAGTCCAGAGGTGTCAATTTTTAATCTTCTATGATTACGAATTATTTATTTTGAAATCTTTTTAATGACAGCCTATTATCTACATGTTAGTAACAAATATAAATACTCTAAAGTTAAAGACATACACATTTTGTGTTTGGCACAAAAACCCAATAGGTTCTTTGTGCTGTAGCTGCTTTTGGACTGAAGAGTGAGAAATTTTTGGCATTGCTGATTTGCTTACATTTAGAAGCAAAGCTGTTAATTCCATTGTGATGACAGTTCTTACTTCATTTGTGGTCATTCATTCTTGCATAACACACACTGCTTTACAGATGCAACTGTCCATCTCATTTAAAACAAAGAAAGCTGTTGTTTTCACTGTTTTGATTAGATATCAAGGGCAGTTTGCATGGACAGAATTTGCATAATACCCATTTCAGTCCTAACACATCTGTTAAAATTACACATTATTCCATAAATGATGTATGCTATACATGACAACAACAGTGTGTTTCACCATTGCGTTCTGTTGAAAAACAACAAAACATCTGCATTTATAGAGAAGTATATGCATATGTTTATGTATCAAGAGAAAAGTGACCACTTTAACTCAGATAAGTTGTTTTTTCAAATAGACTATGTAAACTTTTATATTCACACCCACATTCACAAGACCGGTAGGATCAGACCCACATGCTACAAATGCTTTTAGTAACCAGGTCAGCCAACAGCAGACACACAGTTCAACACAAATACTACATTGGCTGTCCAACAGAAACATTAAGCTTTTAAACATCTACTTTATCCATACGCAGATCCCTATTCTGCCTAAAGCTTCACTGCTGGGCCAAGAGACCTGTGGTTTGACTGTTTACCCCATTCAAACCCCCAAGAGAAGTCTTAAGTGAAGAGATCTCTCAGGGTTTCTCCTCTCAATTTAGAGAGTAAACTGTCAGCTGTAACCTTCTATTTCCTCTATCACAGCAGTTGGTCTCAGAACCACCTCCACTCCATGTCAACACCTAAAATAACATCTTCACTATTCTCCCGTGGGTGGAACGGGCTCTAGCTCAGGCCTGCGTGAAGGTCTGCTTCGGTTGGATCTCAGCGTTTACTAGGTGGGAGGATTTGTACCAGCTAGCGATCTTCCCAAACATCTACTGAAAGACGGTTAGAAGATATGGTTACTCACTCTGGATCTGAAGGGCACCAGAAGGGAGCTGAGAGGTGCCTGTGTGGCCAGACGAAGTGCCAAAAATGGGCCGTCCGTCCTGGCGTCTCCATGTCAAAGAGGGTGTGGGGAAACCGCGGGCGAGGCACGGTAGAGTAATGTTATCGCCCACACTGGCTGTTACACCCACAGGGGACTCGGAGAACGCAGGAGCAGCTGCAAAAAAGAGCCATCACATGTTTCCCAAAGAAACAAAGAAAAGCAACTGTGTGTTACTTTCATTATTTTTTGCTACTGTTGTGAACTAATAATAAATATTATATTAAGACTATATTTAAAAATTACACCACATCAATTAATTTTATGATTATTTTATTACTGTATTAAGTTTTACCTCATTTTCATACATCATACAACTATTGTCAGTGTTGTAGTTTCTGTTATGAAAGACTATACTAATATTAAAAATTGATTGTCTTTTTTGTCTTTCCTGTGTCCATTGCTGGTTTTGAGAACAAGTTAAGTTTATTATGCACCCATTTCCACAATAATGTTAATAGTGTCATCATCAGGGGAAATTTCTCCAGCACAGAGCTATTGCTAAATGAAACAGTTTTTTCACAGACCTGGAAACAGTGATTCATGCACTCATCACATTGCCTTGATTATTGTGAAAATCTTTAAGTGGGAGTGTCCTAATCTACAAAACACTCTCTTGTCTGTAAATGGTTAAGCACACTGGGGCCAGATGTTTGATGGGATTGTATCTCTCCTGCACTGGCCTCTTTACACCGGCTACCAATTATATTCAGAACTGATTTTATGACTTTTGCTTTTAAGACACTGCAGAGACTTGCTCTGCCCCTCAGTCACACAGGTCATGCAATCAGCTACTTTCTGTCCCCACTTAGGTTTAAAATGTAAGACAGATTAAACTCTCTCAGTTTATGCCCTTAACATCTGGAACATTTGTCTTAACATCTGGTCCTCTCCATAGCCACTTTAAAATTCAGTTTCTGTCCATTTTTAATACTTGTTTTTTTCTTATTCTATAACAATTTGCTTTTCAATATTTATTTTAAAGTGTTAAATTAAACTTTGGGTCAACAAGCAAGACATGACATTCATCATATACATTAAAAAAACTGAGAACACTAACATAACCACATGAAAAACATACATTCAGCATTGCAGGTTAGGTTTCCCAAACATACTTTTCTTTTCCTCATACATTATATGTAGGCAAGTAGCTATGAGCATGACTTAAGACTGACTGTTTATAAGTATTATGGTCTGGTTTTGGACCTGTCAAACCAGCTCGTAAAGTTGCCATGTGCTACTGGGAGTCTGAAAATGTTGTTAGCGGTGTTAAAGGAACATTTCCAAAACACAAGTTATTGAAACCAACATTTGCTCTCCAAATTTCACACCCTCCACTTGTGGTTTGGAAACTTATGGGCTCTGCTTAAAATCAAACATTTTATCCAAGTATTTGATTTATGCCATAAAGTATATGTGGTTCAATTCTCAGCCACTGAGCTCAATAAATAAAACCTTATGTAAAATGAAACAGTTCCTCTTCAGATGTACAGTGATGTTTACATTGTATCAGCTATCATGTAATGCAGTTGTGATCTTACCTCCCACCTCCAGCATGACCACAGCAGAGGTGGACCCAGCAGTATTAATAGCCACACAGGTATACCCTCCAGCATCCACCTCCTGGACCCCACGGATCTGCAGTGTTCCACGAAGAACATCCTGCTCTGCAAATGGCACTGTGCCCAAATTAAGATCTCCTGGACACAGATGGTGTGAGAGTTAAAGACAACATGGAACCAATAGGAATGTAGGATGAATGTATAAAGGTTTAAAGGTAAAGAAGAAAACTTCTTGCAGAACTTAAAGAGAGTATTTACCTTTATGCCATGTTACTATTGGATGGGGGGTGCCAGAGGCATGACATTGCAGAGTGGCATCTCCACCGGCAACAACCATGACCACCTGCTGTGTCCGAGAGATGCCTGGAGGATCTGAGACGACAACAGAAAAGACATGAATTAAAACCAATCCACTTGAAATTGTTGTGTGTCTAATGTAAAGACAGTGTATTTTACTGCTTAAAGAAACAAAGAGACATTTACTGAAGGTATTGTGTGATATATATATATATTTAAATTGTGGTTTACTTGTAGGTCCCTAATCAAATAAGCGTATTTGTGCCATTTATCACTTCCTGTGTAAGAAAGTCTATCTAGGCTGGTATAAGTGGAGGCTTCTGTTAAATGATTCCTTTAGGCTGAAAATTCACATCACTGTTACCTGTCAGACACACACACACAGCATATCAATGCGCATATTTTATGGAAATTGATTAGGCATCAGTCCAGACATTGAGGAAACTGATCTTCCACTGACATTTTTTCACTGTTTCCATAAGAAAGTGTCGATCATCTGTGAGGTATACAACAACTTAAAGTGACTGGGTATTTGTCTTTTACACTGTCAGTCAGATTAAATATGCCATTCACAGTATGGACACATCATTTAATTAACTGAAACCCACAAAAAGATGGACTAGCTACTAATGGCTCAAAAGCAAAAACAGATAGGAATAATTAGTACTTCTCACACTACTTACTACTTCTTTATGAAATAAGTCCAAACATACTTAATTATTACAGTTATTTGTATATCTCTTCGTATTCTCTTCATATTTACACCTGCCAAAAAACACAAAGTTCAAGCACTTCATCAACAGAACTCACCAATTCCAGCACCCACCTGCATAACTGATGGTAACAGACTGAGAGGCAGTGCCAGCCTCATTGGTGGCCAGGCACGTATAGTTCCCAGCATCCTCAGGGGCAGCTGCTCTGATTGTAAGAGAGCCAGACTCAGAGATGCTCATTCTGAAACCACAGCAGAGAAATATAAGCCACAAGCGTTGACGTAATCATTACATTACAGACACACTTCTGTTTAATGCTTTATAAACTGGACAGTAACTATAAAGTATTTTTACTACATAAAGCTGACTACTGACTGAAAAAAAGATTTATTTTAATCTCTGGACCACATCTCTGACTGTTAATGTTTTTTTTGCACAGTTTACTTCAACAGGAGTGAAATATAAATAATTCATTTTGGGAAAGAAGATAAAAAATAGCCTCAAATTCAAAAAATGAAAAGATAAACAGTGTGTGTGTGGCTGTTGAAGATGTATAGTGAGTGTGGGAAGGACGCTGGCTGACTACCGATGATGGTTAGAGAGAAAGATGTTGCCATGGCTCCAAAAAACCTTAGGAGGAGGAGATCCAGACACGACACAGGAGATGTGGACCTCTGTACCTAGTGAGAAGCTCTGAGTCTGAGGGGAAACAACCACAGATGGAGCCTCTGTGAGGGAAACAGAATTAAATGGTCAATCAGCCTGTATTTAAAGAAACAGTTCACCAAAAATAATGATTCTGTTATTTAAAGCCTAAACTGAACATTATCAGTCAATTATGATGGTATGATGAGTTTTATGGCATATTTGGAGGGACATGAGGGAAAATGGACATTAATTTGGGTAAACGTTTCTGTTAGGAGTGCAGTCCTTGGCATTAAACCTTTTTAACTGCTGACAAAAGGAAACATAAATCTGTGGAAACCAAAGTTCTTATGCTATAAGATACTGACAAAATACAAATCTCTTTGTTAGATCAATCGATTTGTTAGATTAGTTGTTTAACAACAAAATTAGTCTCTGAAATGAACTGCCAGTCATAGACTGCATTAATCTTTTATTTGAAACATGCTGGGCTTAGTCTTGCTTGCTGTGTAGAATTTGTGCTGTGGTTTAGAGGGTTGTAATGGAAAACACATGGCAGCAGGACTCGAGAGACCACAGAGTGTTCTTCCAGGTGGTGTACAGTACCTAAGACCACCAGCCACACGACAGCCTGACTCTCTCCATGTGCATTTGTGGCTCTGCACTGATAGGGTCCTGCATCCTGGGTTCGAACCCAGCTAATCTCCAGAGAGGAGTTGGCCAGCACTTTCACCCTCCCTGAGTGAGAGGATAGAACAGTGTCTCTGTGATACCAGGTCAGATTGTGGCGAACAGAACCTTGAACCCGGCATGACAGCACAGCCCCTCCCCCAGATGATGATGTCACATTCTCAGTGGGGAGCAGAACAGGAGGAGGCTCTGAAAAAACGTAAATAAACATAATGTTTTAAGAGTGTGTGATACAGGAAACCTAATAGTCCATGCATTACAAAAGTTCAGTTTCTTTCTTAATGGTAAAAGCATTTTTTTCACTTAGTATAATAAATTTAACACAATGTAGTAATGTATCTGTCTAAAAGTTATTTTAAACAATCATGACTTGCAAGTAAGTTAATCTTGTTTAATTCTATTTAGATTTTTTTCCTGTCACATAAACCCATAAATGATTTTTCTATATGTTGTTACAGCAGTCAGCCACAAACCTTCTGCTTGTTTAACAATCCTATTAAAACTTTTTTCCATATTAAAACTTTTTTCCATATACAGTTTACAGCTTTCTTTGCCACCTAAGGATGTGGGTGTAAAAAGAAGAGTGTGTACAGTATGAAAAATGTACCACGTAGCTGCATCTGTGCAATACCTGTAACAGTGAGTTGGGTGACAGCTTGTCCTATGCCTGCAGTGCTCTGGGCCACACATTCATACTCTCCCTCATCACTGCCTGAGGCATGAAGAATTTCCCATGATGCTTTGTAAGGAGACCTTCAATTACAGTAGCAGGTATATCAGTCAAGCAAGTGATGAGTCAAAATGGCAGCCTTTGATTACAGACAAGCACATTAATGGAAATATAGTTTCATATTTACTTAAACAGATGAAATGTGATATTAACACACACAGCAGACAGTAAACGGAACTACAGTAGAAAACTGAAATCATTACAAACTATTCTGCAGTGAATACCTTTCACTATAAGTTAACATTATTTCACATCAGTAATTTAAAACAGAGCGCCCACATAAAAACAACAATGCCTTTTGTTCAGTTTTCACGGCTTTCATCTTTTGTATAATGCATACAACCCCTGCAGTTTATGTTCCAAGACTGATATATCAGTGAAACCTCACATATCTCTTTTGCTTTGAATCTTGACTGTAAACAAATGCTCCCCTTCAGCACACTGTATCAAACAGAGCTCAAACTCATCCAGCAGGTGCTCTCTTTAACATCTGCTCTGTTATGTTTATTTAAGGTCATATCACAGGAGAGAGTGTCTGCAAAAGTGTTTGTGCATGTTTGAGTTTCAAGACCCAGAGAAGAAGCAGACAGGAGTGAGAGAAGAAAGCATTAGAACCTGCTGAACAGACCAGCTCAATTGCTTGAGTTGATCCAAGCTTTGTTTGTGCTGGTTTGTTGCAGGTCTAGCTGGAGAATTAGCTTGATTTTGTTGTTACCCAGCAACAAATGCTTGTCAACCAGTATGTTCGCACTAGTCAAGCTGGTTGCACAAGGAAGGAAGCATCCATCTTTTTTTGATCTTTTTAACAAGGAAAGATGATATTTTCAAAACAATACCACAAATACACAGCGGTGAGATTAGTGAAGGACTCACTCATAGGTTCTCTCATCTCCTATTGTGGTTCCATCTTTGAGGAGCCTCAGTTTATAAGGTAAATCACTCTCCACTGAGCAGTGAATCGCCGCAGGCTGCATGTAGAATGCTCTTACCACAGTGGGCATGCTCACCGAGGGAGGCTCTGTAGGGGCGTGAAGATTAGAGGTTAAAAAGTGTGTGAGAGTGTGTGTATGAGTGTGTGTATGTGTGTGTGTTTCCCTTCAAGACTAAAAGACTCAAGACTGCACGACTCCCTATTACGTCTTGAGACAACAGACCACAGGAAAGTAAATATCAATGCAAAATGTTGCTCACCTGGGATGATGTTGGTGTAGGAGACACTAGACAGTCTCTGAAAGTTGTAGCCATCTCCATCTTTTCCAGACACTTTGAGGAAGAAGCTCTGTAAGGGAGTTCTGAACTCTGGGATTCTCCAGATACCTCCCGAGCCTCCATCGTCTGGTAAAGGCACAGGAATAGTACGCAGAGAGCGGCCCCCCAGAGACACTAACTCCATACTGGAAAGTAGCCCAGGAGGCTTCAGACCTGAACACTTTAGAATTACATGTGCTGGAATACCTGAAAAAAAATGGATATGCTGGCCCCTAATGCAGTTTTGGAAAGTCACATGTACAGTCTGAAATAAAGTTCTGCTACAGATTTAATGTATAAAAGCTGGATAACAATTGCAAGAAATGGCACCACAAAAATAGAAACAGCATCTGCAACAGAATACATCAAGCATTTCAAGTGCTGACAGCTTGTTTGATTATAATGGGAGCAATTAAGTTTTGTCATTTGGAAAACTTTATTATCCTTCTTCCCAGCCTCTGACAATAATGGTTCTTGATTCAAGACAACAATGTTTATGGGTCAATGCATAGTCAAATTGCCTGTCTAGAACAGCCTTTTTTTGTATGGGCCCAAATTTAAAATTAGCTACATCACGATATCAGTGGAAAACTCTTATGTTGGAAAAGAAATACCTTTGATAGGCCTCTCTCTGGTCCTGTTGAACTCTGTGACTGGTGTACTAGAAAACCCCGCCCTGAAGTCCAGGTTGCTCACACCTGTTACTCTGAGTGTGTGCCGCCCACTGCAGCCCACCTAGATAAGGAGAAATATAATTCTGAATGATTCTTTATTTATATGCCTGGATGAGATGGACAGTTATAATCCAGCACTTTAATAGACAATGTATGTCCTGTTAATACCTTTAGTGTCCAAGGTCCAGGTCGAGGATTCTTCAGGTTGACCACTCGAGCTGAGTTTGGGATGTTGAGCAGTTCTGTTAGACCCTGCTGTTCCCCAACTGTGCGACCTAATTATTCAGTTTTCAATCAAAAAGGGATTCACTAATGGATGCTTGCACCATATCTCAATTTTGTATTTTAAATCAAAGAATAGTTTACATGTTTTCAATGAAGAAAGCGTTCATATTACCATGAGTATGTACCTACCTAGAGGGTCTCTGAGCTCAATTTGTGGTGCTGGGCCACTTAAAGACACAGTGACCTCTTTCAGACTGGGGTCAAAGGGCACCTCCCACTCGGTCTCCTGGGAATTGTCATGGTCAGATGAGAGAAGGTGGACCTTCATGGCTTGGACAGTTTCCTCAACCCATTTAAGAACCTAAACAAATTGACAAGTTACAAGTCTGACATGTCTTGTAAGCGACAAGTCTTAAAAATCTTATCTGCAGTCTTAAAAATATTTAATTTAAGGTCCTACAGAATGTTCTTGATCATCTGTATTTGGAAAAAAATTGTATTCCAATACAATTCCAAATACCAAATCTGTATTTGTTATTTTAGATTAACTTTTACAAAAACCTTTTCAAACAGGTGAAAAAACAACTGCCAACACTCTCAGACTGCTCACTGTCTCAATGCTATATCCACTCACAAGAGAGGAATGCCAAAAGCCCATCTTATTAAACAGTTTGGAAATGAGATCAGATTAACTGTCAGAGAGAGAATGCAAACTATCTCCAGGCTGACAACCAATCAATTTTTTACAGAGCAGCGCAGATAGTAAAAGAGCTTTGTCTGCTTTGCCCGACCAGACTCAAAGATACAGATCTACACTGCAGACAAGAAGACTATCAGCCATACTGAAAACCCTTCTAGATGATTAGTAAATAAAAACAATAAAAAATGGCCATGATAATAAATTGTGTCATGGTGTGAGGACAAACTATTAAATGTGCAGTTACAGAGCTTTATGAGACTTAAAATAAGAGTCTGTCTGATGAACAGACTTCATTGACCTGAGAGAACTTTTAAGTTTATCCTCCTTGCTGGATAATTTATCAAGGGTTCTCACAGGTTACAAGTCAATTAACTATCTTTATCTCAGTGGATTTGATAGATATCACAGGAAATGAAGATATACCTTGTATTCCAACAGCTAATTAGCCAAAAGCAGCACTGGTCTGACAATGAAGACAAACAAAGAGTGTTTACTGTTAAGGTTTAATATCCTCACAGGTCGTATTTTTAGATTTGAACCATTAACAGGCAGCTTTGTGTATTTATTCTGACCTTTTCAATACTGATTACAGCCGTAACGGTTGCTCTGTGTCCATAACACTGAAGAGAAACATCACTTCTGTAAGCCCTTAAAAATGAGGCTTATTTAACACATCTTTATACATTTAGGAATGCAAGACCAAATTGGAATGAACATGGCCTTTGATAATTTCATTACTCAGATTCTCCCCTCTGTATTTCACTCACTCTATCTCTCTCAATCTCTCTCTCTTTGGCTGCAGACAGCAGCTGGTTCCTTTCGGAGTTTACAACTGGAAACAGCTATAATGAGTGCCACATGTGCAACTATCCCCTACAGAGTAGCAAAAAACTCACCAATGACCTAAATCTGCCTCAAAGCAGTGTCTGTTTCACTGAATGCCTCATGGAAGTTGGAATATTAGCTTTGTGATAGATAATTGACAAAGACCACAGTAGAAGGATATGTGTGTGTGTCTCTTTCTCTTATTTCAAAGGTGCCCCACCATATAAGGACTGGAGAATTGTAGGGATTATCGAACTCCAAAACATCCCTGAAACCACATCCAGCATGACGAACTTTAATGGGAAGCAATCGATTGACTTCCTAGGCATATTTGAACTGTTGTGTTTCACAGATTAGCTGTGGAGGAGTGTTGGTAGGAAAGCAAAAATGGAAAGAAGAGAGGGGTCAGTTGAGGATTAGTCTTGTGTATCCAGACTACTGACTGTGACGAGAGGTCTGGTGCTTTTTGCAGCTTCAACTAAAATATACCTGCCCACTTAGACAGGAAAGACTGTCAATCACAGTAGGTGGACTATCTGAAAAAGGCCAATTTTGTACCCACACCACATAATAACAGCTAATTATTTGGTGCTCCAATGAACATCACTAATAGCTGATTGGTTAATTTGGCCTCAATGAAAAAGCAAGATACTATGGACCAAGGCAATAAAGTCTCTAAACTAACTTTCATCTCTTCATTGGAGAATGTCTAAGCACCTGCTACAGTTTTTTACAGTGCAGTTTTAGCAAAGACCCATTTGTCTTTGTAAACGTTAAAAATAAATAAAAAACATTTATAATTAAGGTCAACAGCTCTTAATTACTTTTGCTTCAGGTCACAGATTTTACTTGGAAACTGTTTAAAGTAGAAAAAAGTTTTAAAGTCTTTTAAATCTTAATATTAATGTATTAAATAAGCATAAAGCCATTGGTGTTAACAACAAAATATGTAGAATGCATTTTCTCTTTTCTGTTAAATCTGTTCTATTCTAAATATGAAAAAATTGTTACTATCCTGTAGCTCAACCAGAGTCAGCAATGCCATAATTCATGGACTTAATGTATTAAGAGAATGTATGAACTGCATGTCTAGAATGCAATGTAACACAGCAATTCAGCAATGGATAAAAATCATTCTTCTTTGCAATTAGTATTCAATGCTGTCAACAACCTTGTCAGAACAAATCCACTCATTCAACATCTGATCCAAATTACGAGCATCATTATTGACAGAAACATCATTATTATTTTAGCACCTAATGGGCGACAATAACTCTGACAGAAAAACAAGTTCCCTTAATTCTATCTTTAACTCATCTGTCCATCACAGAAATCTCCAACATGCTTTTGGTTCCATCCAAAACAATACAGACTCTTTAGAGCACCCGGCACGCTTTCATAAAGTTTTATCTATAAATCGCTCCAGTGATTAAGTCAAGCCCCGGCCTTTGTTTTTGGTTGAATCTCCACCCTTAGCCTCACAAAGAGCTGTCTGTTGGAATAGTCCAACCTGGAGCCGGCCCTCAACCAGCAGCTGTGCTGGAGCAAGCAGGCATGATAGATCATATCCGGGATTACTAGGTAAGCTCTGCTCCCTCTTCTTGCCACTTTCCCTACCAAAATAAAGACAAAATAAAGTATTTGATTTGGCTGCAGCTTTATTAACTCTTTTAAGCTTATTTATCAGTGAGTTATTGTTCTGGATTAAATTTGAAAGGCAATTGTGAGCTTCCTGTGGATTTGCGGATTTGTTCGTGCATATTTAAAAAAAAACACCCGTGGACTATACTGCAAAAATCATTTTCCTGTTCTTACTACATAAATAGAACATATTTTTGGTTTGTTTGGCAGTAAAAATAGTTAAGCATCAATAAAACAAAACAAATTTTACTTATAAAATCCTTTTTCTGAGAATATATATTATGTATTATGTAAAAATGTCCTCCTTTAACATTTGTTTTGTCTGACTTAATCTCTGAGCATAATTCTAACGTAATTTACAGTTACTAAAAAAAATCAACTTCATATTCATATACTGTTTCTCTGACAACAATTCTTAAAATCGTAACCCAATGTTACCTATTAAATGACAAAGCTCATGTCTAAACTAAATACTACACAGTTTTTACTGGAACTAATAAGAGATAAAACTGATTGAGTATATGATGCCTTTAGTGTAATTGGCACAGGGCTTTTGTATCTGACACAGTTCTTTATACACTTGGACCTAGAATGCTGGAGATCCTGATCATTGAGGAATGAGTGTGAAATTGAAGGACAGGCAGAACTGAGGGTGGAGACCCTGTTGCTCTGTGGTTTTTGGAAGACTGTGTGAGAATGACATTTTTAATTCAGGGGGAAATACAGTAAACATGTCAGATGTCTAGATGCAAATGTCTGACCCTGACGTTGAGACAGCACCCACAGTACAGCAGAAGAACTGAAGACACACCTGTTAACAGCTTGAGGTTGCCCAGTCATCCTCAAAACAGACTTACCAACCGGTACATGTGGAAAAGCTCTTAAACACAACCAGCCCCAACCAACCATAAATCATCAATACACACATCACCAGTTACAAAAACACTTATGCAAGCACATTTGTCTTCAATTTTTACGGTTTAAGCATTTAGAAGTTCCTTAAGCTTACTTTTTAGTTGCCTCATTTTTTTATGGATTACTTGTTCCGTAGTTTGTTTGAGTCAGACGCTACCATTTCCTGTGCTGACATGCATGATGCCAGCATCTAACAGAGAGGAAGTTCTGCTGTCTTTCATGTCTGACTGTGGCTGAGCAGACTTGAGTCTTCATATTGTAGGGCTCATAGACTTTAACTTCTAAAAATGTCTAAATATGTTCTTTAATGATAAAGTGATAAATAAGCACACTAATGGTAAAAAACAAATGTTCACCTTAAACACTTTGTCAGAAATTCACAAGTTCTGTCAGGACAGTCAAGTTGCACCATGTACCATTTTTGACCAAGTTGATGACCAAGGTGCTTCTTTTATTCTAGTATAACTGCTCTTTTTAATAAATGAAAATGCATGTAAAACACATAAACCCTACAGTGCATTTGCAACATGTTAACTTCTGTTTGTCATGTCTGTACATGTAATGTCATGTGAGTTCACGCATCCCACCTCATTGACTTGCTGCTTGTCCAGGTGAAAGATTTGACCAGAGCTTGTTGCAGCGATCTCCTCATAAGCCCTGTATCCTGGCTGGGACCGATCCCCACAATCCCCCGTCAACACAAATACAACCTGGATCCAGATTGAGACGAGGGTGTGAGGAACATTTAGGAGTGTTTGGTTGGGGGGATCGGGGTCTGGGTTAAACACCAACAGTAGGGTATATTACATTAACACCACATGGACTTTAAGTGGGCTGCGAGATCTGTAGATTTATGAGGAACAATATCACAAGCTTAAGGCTTGACAGACCGATGCATTATAAGACATGCAGCTTAATATTTAAAGGCGCAGTGCATTATTTCTTCACCACCACTGGTACCTAGTGGAATTGTTTTACATATGCACCAAAGTGTCAAGTTTTTAACAGACAGCAGCATTAAACATCTTAAAAAGTTTTACATTTTAATTTCGATTCAAACATCTTTTCTGGGAATTCAAATCTAATTAAAATCCTGCATTAATCGGACACATTGAGTATCATGATTATAAAACTGCTGCTGAACCATGTAACAACAACAGTGTTATTGCAATGCAAAATGATGCAAAAATGACTATTTTACCTGAGACTGTCGTAGCTGCACCAGCTGAAGAACATCTCTCTTCAAGCGATAGTCTTTGGCACGGGCGTCAGTGAAAACATAGATAAAGGATTCAGGTAGCGAGACCTCTAAAGCCTTTTTGATGGCCCCAATGCTCATCTCTGGACAATCCCCTCCACCCTGAGAAACATAACAGAATGCGGTTGAACATCCATATTTATGCAGTAAACAGAGTCCTACTTATCAAAGCAAATAAAAACATGTTGTATTGGCTTGAGGTACAAGTTCTAGTACTTACCAGGAACCCCAAAGGGACAATAAGAACACAGTAGTAATAAAACTGTAGAGCTGGAGACAAATCAAGTGTTTAGAGGGTCAGGATACTCAGGTGAAGCCACAGAGAACACCATAAGAACACAGAGTACAGAATATGACTTGATAATGATTTATATAGGAAATAAAAAGGCCAATGGCTTCATAGTGCCAATGCTGCAGGATACATGTGCAGACATCTGAACAAAGTGAAACCACAAGTGTAAATGGGTAGCACACCAGCACTTTAAATGTGCTTGAGGAGATGCAGAACAGTGAAAAACAAGTTGCAGTAAGGTAGCAGTGGCATAACCAGTTCCATGTGGAATATGCAGGCTAAACCTTAGCGTAGCTAAAGTTTGAAGATCAGTTCAGACAGTAAGTGTAATTTGACAAATTAGGTAATTAGACTAGACCAACCATAAATTCGATGTGCATATGCAAATTATTGTGCTTGATCATATAAAACCAACAAACAAAACATCACAGTGCCATTAGGATCAATAACCAAACACTGGTATCCAGAATTCATTTAATAAGGTATTAGAACATAATACCAATATAGGTATTATTATTAGGCATTAGAATAGGTATTAGTACATAAATGGTGTTTCCTCTCTGATCAGTGGTCTTCAGGTTGACTGGTACCCACCTGAACAAACAGCTCCTGTAGATCCTTCTGAAACTTCTGTGGGTCAGTGGTGATGGAAACAGGGCCAATATCTACATAAAAAACAAGGAATCAAGCACCACCAACAACATCTACTGTCTCTGCATTAATTATGTGCAACAGCTGAATGGCTCATGTTGCTAAGCTTTTGGAACATTGAGTGTTTGGAAAATCTGTGGTCAGAAATCCTCAATTTAACAAAGAAATCTCTGGGGGTGGAAGTTTTGAAAAGATTAACCTTATTCACCCTCATTAATAGTTATAAACAATGAGACTTTAGGCCTGGGCGCAAAGCCGCATCCACAAATACTGAACCACTAATGAGTGTCCCTAGACTGTGTCTAGGTCAGCCTGACAAACGAGCTACAGTCTAGGCCAACAAACCATGTTTGTCCCTGACTGAACTGCATCAGCCTCATGTGTGAGACCTGACTGCTGAGAGTACCTGATCTCAATGTTGTTTGAGTCTGTCATCATACACAAAGCTAATCTCTACCTGTTCCCTTTTCTATTCTAACTCCCTTTTTAAAACGTTTTTCTTTATTTGCATTATTTGACACTTTTGGACTGACTGAAGGGCTGATTGATTAGAAAGCTATGACACATGGATAAACCAGCATATATACTGTACAGAATATGGTTTATTCTCTGAGTCAGATATCCTTACATTTGATATCCCCACATTTTTCTACTCTGACAAAAACATAATTGTAACTGTTGTTAAAAGAAAAGACAAAAAGGGAGGATTACATTTTTGACAGTGTTTTGGAAATGACAGAAAAATAAAATTGGGAAGGGTAACATTTCACCTGTAAGGGTAAATTTTGTGCTGATTGAATTATTATCTTTGAAACAAGAAACTGAGATACAAAAGCAAAATGAAAGTTCTATATTAAAGTGAACTGTATTGGCAATTATTTCAATGGTAAATGTGTGCTGTGTGCCAATTCATTGCTAGCAGTATCAAATAAAAATACCAAGCTGTTTGTCTGAGCTGTCCTGGGCCACGTAATGGAGTGAATTGGGGTGTGACCTAATCTGTTTGTCCAGACAATGGCAAATAGAGGCAAATAGTGTATTATTTTTGCAATTCTGTTTGGTTCCGCTAGTGGCAGAGAATACACACCTGACCTTTAACTTGTGTTATAATGTTATAAAAATTAGGAGCATCTACACTAATACCAATAACCCAGATAGCCTGCAATGCAACCAGTTCTAACATTCCACCAGGTTTCTATTTCTACACTTTCTCTTTCCCTTTCTCAGCTGTGGGAAGCCTTTAAGCTCTGGTATTGTCACGCCTTTTTGTATGTCACCAGCTGTCTATGTGAAATTTACAAGGTCCTTAAGGGAACGTCACATTAAAAGGTGTGGGAAAGACTGGCACCTTCCCCCCACCACCCCACCAGACTGGGACTGATGTCTCTCCTCTGACTCAAGGGGGCTGGGTTGGCTCTTCTGGAGAATTGGATGGAGAACTATTGTGTTAATTACAAACTACCAGACAACAACATGTGCTTCTCATCAGCTCTTCGGCACCCCTACCCCCACTATAGGCTAACAGCTAGTTTGACCATAATAGACTGTATAAGTTTACCTGGGGATACATTAGTTCATCTACAGTCTGTGACCCATGTGAAATTTCAACACAGATTTCATGAGTAAGACAAACAAATCTATGTTTGGTTCAAAAGGTGGAAAATAACCTTAAACAAATAGACCTGTTTCAAAATGGTTGATATCTAAACTACTTATGTTTACGATGGTCATGAAACACAACACTATTGTCTAAACATCTCATCTCATACGTCTCAATTCAGCTACGAAAGTCTCCATGACATGGACCACTTCCTTCAGCGGACCCTTGTGGTGAAAATATTTCTTGCAGTCGCAACACCTTTGTTCAGAAACACCTTTATGACATTCCTTCGTACTCGAACACGAACTTTATAAAACTTTATATGACGCTCTTTATAATTTATTTCTCTTGGACATACAGTACAAAAACTACATACGACAAGAATACATTTACTTATATGGATTCACTTTCAAATATAACATTAACTAACGCATTGATATATAATTGATACGAATCAATTGTATACATTTGTAATTGTAATGGAAAGTACCTGGATCATGAAAGGGAACCAGCACGAAGTTCTTGATGGGTCTTGTTCTGCGGCTCAAGGTTCTTTCCAGGATCCGAGACGCACCGTCTATCACCTGTTTGAGATCGTCGTACATAGAGCCGGTAACGTCGAACACAAAGGCCAGTGTTGACGCGCTGTCACCCGTGCCGGAGCTTTTCTTCACCGGTGGAATGGATGAAGCACTATGCGCGCTGATGCTCAACACCAGGAGCATGAATTTCCCGAAAAACGCATTCATTTCTATTTATTTCATTTGACTACTACACAAGGCAAAGTTTGATGAAGTGTAACTCCCATCAGTCACCGACTACAGAAAACAATTACAGAATTAAAACGTTAAAATCCAGGTAATTGCTGGATTGGGAAGTTAATCTGTCAGTTTCCAAAAACAAACAAAAATAAAAAAAAAGGAAAAAGGTTTGAATTAAAATGTCCCTGAAATGTACAACCCAGTGCTTTGATTTCCTACAAAAGTCCGATCTGATTGTCTGATACTATATGGTCTGAATTCCCCGCATCCTTGGAGAAGTTTAGGACAAAACTTTAAGGCTGTAGCTGGACACCCTCTGGAGCGCTAAACACCGAGAACACTGGCGGGACGGGGTGCGAGGACTCCTTACAACCTGAGTTTTGTGTGTAATTTGACCCGATTGTGACTTCCAACCCCATCCCACACGGCTTCCTCCAGTTATAAAGGGCGATTCTTTCTACGAACGACCCAAGAAATGCCAGCTTTCACAAAAGACAAGAACAACCAGCTACACTTAAAACGACAGTGTCCATGTTACTCAAATGATGTTTTATTATCAATTATTATAGTAACAACAGTTGTTGATGCTCAGCGTTCACTTATGTAATTACATTGTGAAATTGACAATAATGTAAAGTGTGAGTCGAGGAACTGATGGCATAATGTAATATTATCACTATTCTGATTTAGCAGGAGTCAGTTTTAGTTTGTTTAAATTATTTGGGTTTATTAATAGAGTGGGTTTATACGCAGCTGCCCCACATCTAATAATACACATGCACACTGCACACCGTCTAATGTTTGGCATCAAAGACGAGGCTCCGGTAGAGGAATCCCAGATGTTTTTTAAAGGGGGAAGAAAGACTCCGGACATACCGCAAATTATTTGTATATCCGGCTGAATTATATTGCAACCAGCATCAATCAAACGTTATGCCGCTTTGGTCATATTGTAATTCATTGTTACTATTAGTCTTGGTGGCAAGGGATCAAATGCTATCAATTTGATGACATAAGATTGCTTTGAAACAGTCTTTAAGGATGTCACTGACCCAGTTACCCTAAGAGTTTTCCTGTAACAACAACAGTTAGAAATAGAATTTACAGGATTTATAAAAATATACACATT
Source organism: Yasuhikotakia modesta (assembly GCA_036877545.1). Classification (NCBI taxonomy): domain Eukaryota; kingdom Metazoa; phylum Chordata; class Actinopteri; order Cypriniformes; family Botiidae; genus Yasuhikotakia; species Yasuhikotakia modesta. Next base: position 39,944 of record JBAJNP010000959.1, on the reverse strand, counting down.
TATTATAGTTTCATATTTAATTCATTTATGATCATTATTGTTTTTCAATTGTTTTAAATGCTTTATTTATTTTTATGCTTTATTTTATGTTTATCTTAATTTTAGAATTTAAACCAACACTTAACAGTCCATCTTTATTTAAAACACTTATTATACCATTACCAAAAAACATTAGTTGAAGTAATTTTCAGTGCTGAAGTTTATATTATTTTTGTATCAGTTTACCTCAAGAAACATTGTACATCTGTTAAAACTGAGTTCTCTAACACACTGTTTGTCTGCATCTTTCCAACTCTTCTCATTTTTCCAAACAGTCAATTCATCTACCTCTTGCTCTTAATGTCAGATAAATAATCCTCACTGCAAAAAAAACTTGTTTATGACTTTTCATGTAACAATTCAAGCCTGTGTAAAACATACATTCCTGTCCTTCTCAACTTACAAGTTATTCTCAAGCTATCCAGAAAAACAAGTGAGTTTAGTGTGTGGCCTGTCTTACTTTAGCCAGCAAGAACTGTTATTGCTAATTCAGAAGCCCTGTGGTGTTGACTGGGCCACCAGCCTCGAGTATCATATAATGAAATTGAAGACGTGCCATAGATTCACAATGAGAGCTGCGTTACAATACAGGCACAGCACTAAGGGCAGACGAAAGCATGTGTGCTGAAGCAACAAGCCGTCACAAGACTTGACTGATACATGAAACCCTTGTGTGGCTTTTTAAGTTGTTGCAAGACAGCAGTGCCATGCATAAGAAGCAGCTGTAGCCACAATTCCAACAGAGTTCAGCAAGATTTATTAAATAGTCTACTGAGCATATTTTTAGGCATGTTCAGGTAAACAGCTTAATGTAAGGTGTGATATGTGATTGTTTAAACCTCAATCTTCTTCATCAAGTGAATTAAATCCAACTATAAAAAACTTTCCCCTAAGTATATTTCTCTAAGGATTACTGTAGTAAAGTGTTTAAAATCAGTTCAAGTTTTAAATAAATCAATAATCAATACATGTAATAAGCCTAAATAGGTTGCACCCTTTCCATGGATCACTGGTAACTAAAATGTCAAAGTTTTGATGTTGCAAACAATGTTACAACAAACACAACTGATGTTATGTGTTTCTTCTTTAAGGCACCTAATGAATAAAGCCATCAAAAATGACTGCATGATGTTCATGGATTAAATGTTCTGATACAGAAACTTTAGCCAAATGGACTGGCAGGACCAAAATCATTTTCCATGGCCACAATCTGCAAAAAATGTAACAGGACTTAATGTAACAGGAGAAATAAGGATTGCAACTACTGGCATTTCAGAAATTGTGGATTTCTTAGTCAGTAGATTTGCAGAATATAAGAGAGTTCTGGGTCAGAATTGAGCATTATAACTTTTTCAGCATCAAACTTTTTGTGATTCTTGAGACAAAGAGACTCTGATTTATGCTGTACAGTGTGACAAACAACATTAGTTCATGAATTCATTGACCGCTCTAAACTCTTTTAAAAGAGAGCCAGCTACTCCATTGTGCTGATGGAATTGTGTTCGGAACTGTGGGATGGAATTGTGGTCTATGGAATATTTAAACAGCTCAATGATGTCGTCCTATATTATATGTGTACCATAAAATGTAGATACTTCAGATATTAAAACCTCCCTCTTACATACACACAGCAAATAACAATAGAAGTAATTATGCAGCGAATCAGATTTAATCATCAGCCAGAGCGATAAAGCATGAGAGCAACTGAAACAGACACTTACTTTGTCTGGCACATACCAAATATCTTTAGGTCTATGGCTTTTGTTTGACAGGAAACAAGACACAAGGAAGAGATTTGGCTCACTTACTTTCGGCTAGCAGATGCTTGAGGCACTTTCCACCAATGGTCAGTAAACGAGGGAGCTAAACCTTTAGATAATAATATGTGAATTCACACAGTTTAGGTACTCATTTAATTACTATATATACTGTTGTTGCATTTATGGGGTTTAACATTTTTGCAGAACTGTTAAAAAATTGCTGCAAACCTTATTTGTGTAATTGTGTTGTCTAGCAACATAATAGAATATATGTTAAATAATTTTTCTTTTAAAATGAGCTTTATAAATGTGGTCATTATTTAAATACTAAGAAAATAAAAGAGGATTATTTACCTGTATTATTTACCTGTCATGCGGTAGGAAGGATTTGAGGGATCCAAATGATGTCACTTCCTGTATTAATTTAAAAAATGCCACATTTTGCCAAAATTCAGTCATTTTCATGAGTTTAATAATACAGTTTTTAAATAATACAGTTTTTCAAATTTTAGTGCTTTACACGCTGGGTTAATTTTACGTTAGATGGTATTTTATACACATCTAACAGTTCTCGCAATACTTTTAAAAAGTCACCAAAGAGCCCCATATCTGTGGAAGGTGTCTGAAGCCTTAAGACACAGGTAAACACATCAGCTGAGGTGCAACTCTTTAGGAATATCGCTGTAGCATGTTGCTAAATTACAACAATTTGTTTCAGATTTGTTGCAGGCTTGAGATCGAAGCAATGACTTCTGCCAACAATGGAGGAGTTACACATTATACACAAAGGGACCTGCATACTACAAATATAATAAAGTTCCCTCTCACATTTATGTTACAAAAAAGCAAGATAGGTCTATACTCCTTCATGCCAAGAAGCTTGTTGAGCTTGTGATCAGCTGCCAGCTATACGATTCAGTTCAAACATGAAATAAATAAAACATAACCAAGCTCTTAAAATATAAATGCAGAGTACATCCACAAGCAAAGTATGAAATGTTTACATGTATTTACATCTATAATTTAGGTCTGTTAACATGCTTTTTAACAATCAGTGCCTTCAACAGTCTCCAGTGCATTTCTTCAGCAGAAAACAAGCACTTGTGAAACCAGTATGTTTCTTCAGTATTACTCACGCATGCGCACACATACACAACATTTTAAGGATGCCAATTTTTGTCCATTCTGTCATTGTATGCAGAAGGAAAGGGTCAAATGTGATTTGATCGTGGTGAGAAGATAAGAATGAGTTCGTTGTGGTCCTTCTGTCCTGTACGTGTCCAGAATAAGAGATCAAATGAAGTCTCCTCTCTATGCATGGCATTGTGGGTTGGCAATGCACTGGTTTCTCTGTCCTACCTGTGTAATAAAGCTCAAAGTGAATTCTGTCATCATAAGCCTGATAACATCAGTGTGTCAATAATATTACCTACGTCTTTCAATAAATTCATCTCCTGGCTTAACAAAATGTATAATTTAACAAAGGCTATAAAGCTGTAGAACATAAAATGGACATCGTAATTCTTATAACAAGCAGCCCTTTCTACCAATGGACTTTCCCTGTTCTTTTCTTGGCAGTAACTGAGAAAAAAGGCTCCAATATAAGTAATTTGAAGGTGAAAGACCCATTTAAAGGAGACAAATGGCCTGTTTTCTGCTACTAGGGAATGTGTGACTCTTATTTTTACTACATGTTATCACTTTATGAAAAGGATTATTGGCTAAAGATAAATGCAAAAGGAACACATTTTAGTGCAAATTTAATGCAACTGACAGATTGCAGGACTGCCTTAATGTAAAATCCATATCTTTTCAGCACAACATACCTTTATCACAGACAAGCTGTTACTATACCAGTCCATCATATAGTGACAGAGCTTGCACAATGGATGGATCTGCCTTTGAGCCCTCCTGAAACTCCTGCAGTGTCAGCTTCCCATCGGCATTCTGGATAAACAAGAGTACAGAACATGCACTGAAAATCACGTTTCACATGTAAAAATAAATGTTTGTTCAAAGCAGGTTTGGAGTATTGGAAAATGTATGGTAATTTTATATACATAGTTACATCCCAACTATCCCAACTATCTTATATGTTTGAAACTTCCTGTTTAACCAAGCAACAGAAGACAGGAAAGTGTTCCAAATTCCATCTGGTGGCCTAGAAATAAAACACTTTACATACAAGCTATGTTAAGGTGTTTTTTAATAATGCATGAAAAATAAAAATAATGCCTGTGCTAATTTAGACAAAGTTGCTTAACATGCCCAGTAGGGGGCGAATGCTGCAGTTATACAGCTCCTGATAGTTAGAATACTGCCTCCTCAGAGAATCAAGCCTCATCTGAGATTGCATATTTTAAATTTAAGAAATACCATCTCTATGATACTTTCCACAGTGAACCTTCCCAATCAATAGCTGATCTCATCTCATCATCAGCAGTCATAGTGGCTCAACTGGGCATTAATGCTACGCTCCAACATTAGTTGTAGTGCACGCCATACTAGCGTTTATAGACCTGAGGGCAGTGTTAGTGATGCTAACTTGGTCACAGACATGAGCTCTTGTTGTCTGCTATATTTTCACCCTGTGCTGATGATAGAGAAAGTTGCTTATAAATGAAATTAAATTTATTAATTATTGATGCTATGTCAAAGCGGTAAATTGTGTTGTATTGATAGGGTTAGTAATGGTTAATTTTCCATCACTGCTTTTGGCTTTGGAACTGTCTATAAACACATCTTTTAATTAAATCAACAGCCACCAAATTCAGCCTGTGGTTTTGCTAAAAAATACATTTAAGAAAGGTAAAAGTTCAAGTTTAAGTTTATTTATAAAATAACGTGGTCTTTGCCTAGGTATCAGAAAGTTTGTTTTGTCTTAACTGCTGATGACAAACATTATAGAAATACATCTGAAAAAAATGAAAAATGTTACATTTGAATGAAATTCGAAACAAACATATGTTACCTTATCCATCATAGCAAAAATGCGATCAACTCTTTTCTCTGGTGTGTTTTCCTCCTCTGGAAGGTCCACTGTGTTTCCCTAAACAAATATAACTCATATTTATATAAGATATTTCACAGTATTTTGTTGTAGGTCTTTGCAACCGCATCTAAACTAAAGGGTGACCTACCACCATCTGATAGATGGCATCCACGATATTAAGCATTTCATCACGTGTGATATATCCATCATTATCTAGATCATACAGCTTAAACGCCCCTGCGGTGAGCAACAACAGATCATGGTGAGTTTACACAGAATATAGTAATAATTGCAACACTTTCCAAAAATATGGTCTAAATGTTTAAATGTTACGACATATTGGCACAATTTTTGGATGTGTATAAAGTAGCTTACTTTAATGCTAGGCTAACTTATTTTAGATAATATTTTCATTCAGGGGACAGATTTGTGTCTCTAATCATGGGTGACCACCAGATGTTGCAGGTATTGCAATAAAAAATTACATTACATTTAATAGGGATAAAACTTAAGAGCATCTTCTTGAGTATCAGTTTTGATTATGGAAAAAAACAAGTACTATGAAAAAAAGAGAACAAAAAATATATGACTGTGGGAGTCCAAGAGAGTCCAAAATGAAGTTACTGTATAGCAATTATAACAGTGAGATCTTTAGTTTTCTTCTCAGAACTACAGGGCAGCCCATCCATACAACACATATTCTCTCCTTTCATGTATAACAGAGACATCTGACCCTTTGAGGGGTGAAGAGTCATCAGAGAGAGAGATAGGGTGGTTCAAGAATCCTTCTAAGCAAGAACAGGTTGTTTAATTTCACTGTGCAATTAAGCTGAGGAAACAGTTTAAAATGAAAGAAAGGGATTTCAATTGTCACAAACTGGAAGCGATCCCAGTCTTACAATGATCCAGGTTTTTTGAGTAATATTGGACTGATGTGTGATCTTTAAACATTATAAATGTCTGAACATGTTGACTGAAGCCTGTTCTCTTGTGTTTCTGCACTGTTTTGAGCTGACAGGCATTATAATGATTATAGGCTGAGGAATGTGTGCTACAATTACTAATATGTTTTTGTATAAAGCCATGTTAATATGTGTAAGTTTGTCAATGAGCATGTGTTGGGCAAACACTCAATATCTGTATTAATGAAAGCTCCTTGTTTTATGAGACATCTCATAATAATAACACTTCATTATTCACACATTATCTTTTAATTGCCTTTATTATTAAACAAATAAATACGGCTCACAGCGCAGCTTCTCATCCAATGTCCCACGTGATGTCACAGAGAGGGCCTGAATAAACTCTGAGAACTCAATCCTTCCATCCTGTAAAAGAAAAGAAACAAACAAAAAAAACTCAGTGCTCTTTCAGCATGTTGCTATAAAAAACTGTTGTTGATCTTCCGAATTAATGTAAAAGTTAATGTGTAAATTGTCCATTTATTCCTCCTCCTGTTCTTCATGGCTGTACACAAGATGAATTCTCCTGCCAAATATCTAACAAATAAGTTTTGCTTATTTTGAATATCAACAGTAAGACAGTATGAGTACACAACTTTAACATCTTCCAAATGTTTGTGTTTATTTTAATGAGTCACGTCTAGGAACATTGTGATGACTAATTCTCTTTCTGTGTCGTGTCCTCTTCAATTCAGACTGATCAGGTACGCATAAGAAACCTTCACAATAACAGACAGCATACAGAATACAAGCATTGTTTGCTTTCAAGTCCAGTCATCCCTGCTTGATTTGCACCTTTTTTGTTATTTTTAGTCAACTGTTCTTTCAATCAACAAATTGTATTCACTAAACTACAGGTTCACTTATGTCTATAGCATCATTAATGGTGCATTTAGCTGAATTATTAGCAAATACCTTGTTAAATTTTATAAATCTCCTACAAAATATATACATTAGAAGTGCTTAATTAACTGAACACATTGTATGTTTTGCTAGTTGTTGCTAAAATAAGACCGTTGTATTCTAAACCGTTGATCAGTTTGATGACTGAAGTTTGAATCTCTTTTAGAAGTGACACTACAGTGTGTCTACTGCTGTATGTGAGTCTCGATACTGAGGCTGCATGAATCATGTTTAAAATCCCAGTAATTCTACACCCCACAGCACATTTACCAGCTGAATTCTTCTATATTATCTCCATCCATTTCTACCTTATGAGTTTTCCAGGCTTTGCGCTGAAGATGAATCTACTGAGCTTCGCTGCAGATACGATGAGCAGTCATCAGGTTTCAGCTCAACACAGCTTTAGGACTGAGACACAAATGTTCACTTCTGATCTCACAAGACCCCAGAATTTCATCAGGCCAAATTGTTGAGTTTCATATATTATTTATATGACAGTTTGGGGCGTTCAGTGTTTTCACCTGTTCTGTCATTTAGTCAGCGACTGTGCACTAAGAAATATATTATAATAATATTCCACACCTTGAAAATGTAATAATATCTTTACCAAGACTGTTCTGGCTGAAAGATAGATGGTGATATGGTTTTGTGTTTCTTTGAAACCACATAGAGTGAAGATGCTTCCATTTACAGTATACATACAGTCTGGTTAAGGTTTTTTGAGTTTTCTAGCAGTTTTAATGTATATGTGAACAACAGAATCAATAAATTAGATTCATCTGAATGAATAAGTACTTCTAGTGTTTCAAAATGGTTTAAGAAAACAAGTGGGAACACTTCAATTTCACACATTCAATTACATTCTGTTTACATTCCATTTAGTATGAGTATTGTACTATGACAACTATTTATACAGTGTAACACAATAAAATGTGAGACCATTATATCTAGTGACAGCTCTCTAAACTGACCCACCAATCACAATTTAAATACAATATAAAAAAATAAGCATTAAATGGATAAATAAAGGCACTGCAGCAATCATTTTGCATTAGTCTTGCTTTTTGAACCTTCGCTGTAATGTGAGACTATTGAGTGTGTTCTGTGGGACATCAGTGCAGCTCTTTATAAGCCCAGACTGATGTTATCTCCAGAACACTGGCCATCAGGCTGCTGGAAAAGTGAAACTGAGGCTAGACACACTGCAGAATTGTACGGATCACTGGAAAAGACCAAGACTAATTTGTTTCACTAACAACCGTGGTGCCTTTTAAACAAACCCATAAATAAACATAGTATGTTGTGTTTGAGTGTGTGATTGTTTGTGCAATCTCAGACGGTAGTTTGGCCGCTATACAGGACCCATCTGGCATGGCTTCTAATCACATTACAGATCTCTTAGATACCAAAATAAGGCTATTTAATGAAGCAAAGAGCAATGGGGACAGACCATAGTATGCAAGAGATGAAGTGAGAATAATTAACTTATTACATCTCATGCCTATAGATTTAGCCTCCTATTAAAGACACACACACACACAACAAAGACCACCAACACACATTCATTCATAAATCACTTCTCTGGACAACCGGTTGGTTCTCTTTATGTGGTCAACCATGACTCATGTTGGCCCTGATCGCTGCTTTAGGGGAACTGTGGACTCTAAAGCATTAGAAGGAGCGGTTAGACGTCACTCAGAAATGATCAGCACCTGAATGCATGAACAGTTTGTCTGAAGTTACTCAGACATATTTTCCCCAGCTGTACAACTAAAACTGAAACGCTGTGTGCTTAGAAAAACTATTTAATCTAAAACCTTTCAATGCCAGAGACCAGGAGGGAGAAACACAGAGAGAATTTGAGTGAAAGAAAGTGAAAAAAACCCTTTAGGTCTTCAGCCTTAAGAACATCTATTACACAAGGTCTCAGCAGTGAAGTGCGTTTCACCTTGTTCTCGTCAAACACATTGAAGACAAATGAGGCAAATTTGGTGGGGTCACCGAAGGGGAAGAACTGCTTGTAGATCTTCTGGAAACCTGCAGCATCAAGTTGACCGCTTGGGCAGTCTTTAATGAAGCCTTTGTACCTGAAAGAGGCAGAATACATCACACACTCGTCACATTGTATTCTGGTAAGTACAGCACCTCACTCATTTCCATACTAACCGAACTGGCTTATGACTTTGTAGTGCATATGCTGTTTCACCAGATCTCTGAAGTCTGTTCTTCTCTCAACCGTTAGAAATAATTTATAGCTAAATCTGTCAGCTTCTCATAGCCTGCAGTGAATTAAGAATGACATACAATATTTAAACATGAATATTTAAGAATGAAACAAGTACTAATATTAATGTGTCTCCCTGTAACATGCTTGTCAGTCCTTGTCCTGTCAACAGGAGGGCTAAACTGGCAAGCACATTACGCAGTATTACACTAAAGACATTTCTAAAAGCTTTTGAGATGTTGATCTGTGTAATGGGCCATAGAGCTGCACTTTGAAAAGTTTAACTACCGTTAACGTTCACATTTAAAACAGCTGTAATTTCAGCAATTCATCGGGTATTAAAATCATACCTAATAATGCCAAGCTCATTGGATCAGACTAAACATACTGCAATGCTTATCGCATGATGACTTTATGTTGTGATATGATGCAAAAAAGTTTATCATAAAAATACAAATCTGTCATTAGTTGTACATTCTCATATTTTAAAAAACCCATATGCTGTTGCTATTTTCCCATAAACTGACAGTAACCATGTCTGTGGTTTACCATAAATGTTACATGGGTGTCTTGTTCTTAAAGCTAAAATCACCAAACTGAAAGGGCAAAAATAATGTTTTGTTTTTCAAATAGGTTGCCCAATCCTGTCTTAGTTAATCAGATAAACAGACAAACCCGCCCCACAATCACACCAATGATTGAGATGTTGTTTGTCATTGATAATGCGGGATGATTAAACAAACACAGCAATTTTGACTGGACAAATAGTTATCATGAATAGGAAGTGTAAGGTTCCTAGTCTTTCTACATAACTACAACATTATCTTCTACACACAGTCCAACAGTCCAAACATCCTTCAAAGGGTCAGCAGTTTATATAACCTCCTGTGGCTTTATGACACCATCCACTGGCAACATGCAGAGCAGTGCCAACTGTGTAACGTCTTAACAATTGCCCCATTACAGCGCACCGGTCAGAAAAAACAACTTAGACAAAGCAAACTGATGATTCACAAATCAATAGAGCTATTTTTACAGTTGAAACAGGAACAAGAATATAGAAAGGAGAAAATGTTCTCTGTAAGTATGACTCACACTTGATTTGTTCATTGAGAAAGGCGTTTGTAGGTGGTGTTGTTTAGGAAGGCGCACTGTTAGTAAGCCCTGAAGAACCTTCTAGGCCCGACCTCAGTGCATAAACAAACACGGGCGAACAGTATGATCTGAAAAGTGGGCGGGGCACCTTAATCATCCTGACCCATGAATATTAATAAATCAAAATAATATTCTCTGAATAAATAATAAGCAGTCTTCTAAAACACAAGAAAGCAGGTGATAGTCATATTAAGATTATGCATTACCAATGTTAGGCTAATTTGGTTGAGGGTGAAGAGGTGAGTTTTGTACATGTGGGGGTTGCTCATAAGCACCCACTCACCTACACACATACACACATACACACATACACAGGACAATCATATTCTAACTTGATTGTGGTTTAATATGCGAGAGCCACTGTTGTCACAGCAACGCCTGCTGTTTTTGGGATAGTAAGACATGCAAAGAACCTTATAGTTCAGGCATGATTTGAATAAAGCACCTCATTTAAAGAAATAAAGACATTTTAATGTTCAGATGTCTTCAGAAAATGAATATACCCTTTAAAAGCCTGCAGTTTAAACTGTCTTTAAAACAATTATGATTATCCACATCTTACATCACAAAATATAAAGGACAAGACTTCAAAACACTTTTTAGTGTAAGAAGGGCTGTCACCCTGTCTACTTATTAAACTATTAAATTGTCTACACTATTATTGTCACATATTACGCTACTATGAATGTCACAGTCCAGACAGTGGATCTCAAAATCACTGGCAGCTAAGATTACTAATTACAATTACACATTTGTTCCTAAAATCCTCTGCTATTCCTCACACATAATGCACTACTTGTGGCTCATTTGACCATTGTCACTTCTAAAGCTGTCTGGCTTTTAAACTGTCTGGAGGTGAAACGCTAAAGGAATCTAAATGTGTCTAAAACGCTAAATGTGTCTATTCATGAGAGCAGCGATGTAACCAGAGCCTTATATGATACACAGAGTAACACTGTTGTAATTAGATTAGGGGTGTTGCTGTTTGCTTAATGTGATTTAACACAAGTAGAACCAACATCCCTGTTGAGCTTGAAACAATATTGCTATCAACCAATCAGATGTTACGGTTTGAGCTTAAAGGCGGAGGTAAATGTTGCATAGCATGTTGTAATTGCTTGGTTAATAGGGATTATTTTTCAGGACTAACAAAGTGTGTGCATGTGCTATGCATATATGTTTGTTTTGCTTGTTTTTGCATAGAACGACTGCTGACCAAACTTTGCCATCTTACACCATTTGCGCTGTGCCAGCCATTTAATATACTCAGTAGATTGCAATATATTCAAAAACATTTAACAACTGTCGTTGCAATGACCAGCACACACATGGGTCCATTAGCTTCTTTAGGCAGAGACAAATGACTGTATGAATCGCTATTCTGTTTAATTGTTGTTCCCCCAGGCTGTTGGTTAACCTATGCATGGTGATTAATGCAAACTCTTAGCTGGCAAACTGCAATGTAAAGTGTCTAGCTAATCAATACACATCAGTGCATCTATAAACGGCCATTTGTATGCATACAGCAAATCAAACCTCTGGTCAATGCTGGGGATTTTAGTCCATATTGGTTTGAATTACCAGCGACAGAATGTCTGGATCCAAGATAAGAGAATATTGAATGCTGTAGCCTATACCAATGAGAATACAACTCTGCCAGGCTAATGTAATAGTTCTCTAATTCAGTTTGAGCAGGGAGCAACATGCATGTTTCATTACATTTTAGCTCTGTACATAGACAAACTGAGATTGGAAAACAGAAATCAGATTGGAAAAAGTGTGACTGGAAGATAAAAATCAAACTAGAATTTAGATCCACACAAAAATAATAAATAAAAAGCATGTGTATTTATGTTTAAAAGTGGTTCTGTTTAGTTGTTTTTTAAACACAATTTAGATTAAAAGATTAAAAACTTGTGTTGTCACACAAATGTTACAGTCCTAAACAAATGCATCACATCCAAAACTATGCACAGTAATACATTGTGTGCAAACACACATACACACACAGACATAAACAAATACACACATACACGTCTAACATCTTTTCTGCATTACACATGTACTGTAGCTAACAGTGTGAGAATTAAAGTAGCCTTTTTGCACATTTGGACATCAGTGGCAGCATTGACCATCAGGAAACAGGAACTCAGGGGATTGTGGGTAATGAATGGCAGTGGTAGTATTCTAAAGAGATTTGAATCCTCAGGCAGGGGTTTGAGAGAAGTAAAGAATTTGAAAATTTCATTTTCTTACGTTTTGAACTTATGCTCTTATTCAATTATATTTCCAGGGTAGAAATGTTTTTAAGATTTTTAAAAACAATTTTACTAATGGCATCATGAATAAAAAGCAAAAATTCCCTTCCCACTTCTGACACAGTATAGATACATTCTCTGTATAGCCCATACACAAGCACCATACATTCACTAAGTGTAAATTCTGTATGTTCACACTCACAGTCAGAGAATTCTGTAAAGTTGCCAGACAAGAATCTATATCACGTCCCACTGCAGCTCCACATTCTTTGGTTTAATGTCAGCAGCGGTAGAAATGACTCAACACTTTAGCCCGGCAAGAGCCCAGAGACACATAGTGCCAGTGCTGGATTGTCCTTGGACATGCCAGAAAAGGTGCCAGTGCCTGGACATGTGCCAGACTGTACTGGCACAAGACTAATAAAGGTGTTTAGGTGTTTGCTTAGTATGTTTACTCAGGAAACCAACATGGTGAGAAAGTTTTTTAATGGCTATTTAAAGACACGGTAGGCAATTATTGTTCCATAAACATGAACCAGATGCAGCTAAACAACAAAATTATTAAATAAAATGAATATATTTGAAATTAAATTAATTTAATTCAAAATTCATTCATATGACATGCAGCCTCACAAGACTTGGAATCCAGTGCATTTGATAACTTTGTCATAAAATCAATGTAGTCACTATTATTAATATTGTCACTACATTTCACTGTATAAAAATAGTAGTTTCTTACTATTTTAATAGTAGTTATACATTCTGTTACTTAAAACTCCTTATGTGGAGTGAGGGTGGATAATAAGGACAGATTTTCATATTGGATGAACTACTACTTTATTATGTCACAATAAAGTGATAATCATATTTCACTGTTGTTCATAAATACACTGATGGCTTTAAAACAAATAGCTCTTATTATATGAACAGCATTCATGTACTTTACAGCCCCTTCTGCCAGCTGACATTTGACATTTGGGAACAGGATAATAGCAGTGGATGGAGAGCTAGACTATAACATTACTGTCAAATGTGTTTCAAAGGTAGAAACTGAGTTTTTAAGTCCCCAGAGAAACAAAGAAGGAGAGGAAAGACTGTTGTGTTGAGTGGCCAAAGCAGATGGACGTATAAAAACATGCTGTACTCTGTGTGCCAAAACAGACAACAGAGGGAGTGATGCATAAGAAATCACAGGAACAAACAGACAGACAGACAAATGAGAGACAGACAGGCAGACACTTACCATTGCTGCACTTCTTTCTCTGTAACTGTAAAAGGAAAACAAAGATACAAGTCATTTACTTACATATGTAATTAAGATATAAGGAAAAATGACTTGTGCTACAGTTTTAACAAAGCCTGATTATCACATTTCAACCACTCAGCCTGTCTTCTTTTACAGCATAATTTGAAGATATTTAGACACTAATTTGTCACTTAGTTGGCACTTTATGCAGCAGGCTTATTACAGAGGCAGTCAAACAGGGTTTGGACCCAGAACCACTTTATTGCAGACACGGATCATTAAAAACTAAACTTAGTAAATCAAAAATGTAAACTTGGCACTTTGCAGTAATAAGTGGCTAGTTTGCATCTTTCATAAGAAATATCAGAGGTTACAAAAAATAACACTCTGAGAAGAGTGTTAGAAAACTCTGGTGCAAGAAGACTTTGGTTTATTAGCGCTCTATGCAACAGCAACTGGTGAAATACTGTATATAAGCCTCTGATCTACAGATACTTTAGACCAAGAAGAACAAATCCTCCCAACAATACAGCACATGACTCCCATCTGTACTTTTTTAGTTTGCTTTCATAATTGGATTCCTAAAGTCGCCCTCCAGCAATGCTGCAGAGAATCAAGATTGATGAGAATCAATAACGGTAAGTCTGGTCCATTATTGGGACCAAAACATCTAGAGAAATACTTGTGAGGGATCAATATAAAGTATAATTTTACACAAAATAAACCTAGCATGAAGAAATGTTGAATGTCTATATTAGGGTATTTTATATTAAGTTAATCGTACCTATTTATCTGTTAATTGATGGTAACACATTTTCTGAAGGTTCAACACTTTAATGTTTTGAAAAGGTGGAGGTAATTTGTTAAGGGTTCAGGCACTATTTTTAGCTTATTAATGGGAAAAGCCCAAAGCTAAATATACGCAAAGTTGGGATTATGCAATTTAAATACAAATAAAAGGACACCATGTGGCGTATAATTATTTATAATCTCCATACAGTTTCATACACTCTGTAAAAATAAACAGGATCTGGGGACAATCCTTGTTTTTAATTAGCATAATTCTGCTGGTATGATCCTTGTTCTCACTGCTACAGCAGGCAAACATGTTTAACTGGGTGTGGATGCGGATTTTGTTCCCTCATGCAGCCGATGTCATGTTGGGTACAGAATTATAAGGATCTACACAAAACCGTACCCACACAACCCAAGTGCTGCTATAGTACAGTTCTGTTGTTGCCTGGAAACAGGACTAACCTAGACGCTTGGTAACAATTCTAACAAATATACATATTTAATCAAATAATTCAGTACCCAGCACAGGATGTCAAAAACAGCCCAGCATGGGTTTAGTTGAGATCTTCCATACTGTCACAGCACCATTTGTCTGATTGCAGCTTGACTGGTTTAGAAACTGATGACTGGATAATCTGGAAAGGCATCAAGTATATATACTAACAATATATAACATACTAACAAATTATTATTATGGTTGTCCCTGCATATAAGAAAGAAAAGGGAAAATAATTAAACATATACACACCACACTTTGTTTCTTGAATTTATTAAAATCTATTTACTTAATATTTACTTATTTGTTTCTAGTTATTTACACATTTACCATGTTCTAACTGTGTGCAGGTGTGTCATTTAGTGTATATGTCCACTACGTCCACAGAGTGCAGCTTCAGACACTTAATATCCGCCTTTCCTTAAAAATATGGTAGAATTACTTGATTATGTAAAAAAAGTAAAAAAAAAAGTAAGACAGTAAAAAAGTAAAAACTGTAAAAAAGTTCAACATCTGTTATTGATGCTTGCTCAACAACTGAATTGCTTCCATTCACACATCAGCACCAGAAGCAGCATCTTTAAACAGATGTGCCGTTTCTTTCCCTGAGGTGGCCAGATATTTTGTCAGGTATAAGAATGTGTAACTATTCCAGTAACCTGTCAGCTATTACCTTCATCCTCTTGGAAGGAAAGAAGCTGTTTCTTTCAGCAACTGTCCAATATGAAGATGTTTGTTCACACTCTGATACATGCTTACAACTAAGGGCTTTAAAACTATAAGTAATTGTATTTTCTCTCAGAACATGGTGATTGGCTGTAACTCTTTGACGGCAGACTTCTTACGTCCAGCCTTACTTAAACCACTAATCTTATGGCTTTGTTCACACACAGAGTCAAGACAGAACTTTTGCAGCAGTTCTTAAGCTGCCAAATTGTTGGAACTCTCTTCACGCACAAGAAAGGCTGGTAAATTTAAGGCAAAAGCTGTATTTGTGAAACTGCCTGATAAAGATCAACCACCCTTATTTGTACAAAGCATATTTTCTGCTAGAAGGAAATCATGTGGATTCATGCGAATTACCTTTTTGTTCCTGCAGCCAAGTGCTGTTTATACTAAAACTACTTTTTATACTAATTGCTGGGAACACACACTTTATATCAGACTTTGTGATGTACCTCATCAAAGGCGTCAGAAATCATTGTTGGGTGGGTATTGATTGGAGGAAAATGATTGTCTGGGCGGAGGTAAACAAATCATCTGTATTTCAAGCTTTGGAAAAGGTGTTTTGGAAAAGCATGACTAGTCATAGAGAAAGCTGTCTCAAGTGGGTGCAGACCCAGGGCAAGCATAACGGAAAAAGGGCCTTCAGTCCAAGGTCCTCAGTCTGCAGGACCCACCCTTTAGCTGCACTGGTTGCACCGGCCAAAGATCAGTCCTGGTCATAGCACAATAAGTAAGACAATTAATTTCACACATGTATATTGGAAAAGCAAAAGAACTGTAGTGCATTTGGACTGTATGGCCACAAATATTCTGAAGGGAACTAAAAAGGTCAATTGTATGCAAATCTGGTTAACAACACAAAAAAGCCCAACTTGTGTGGCCATTTCTTATCTGCTAAGTGGATAGCATTCTCTCTAAAAGAAATCAGCCAAATATTTCACACATTAGTAGGATGCCACCGAACTGGCAGCGTTATAAGCCTTTTTATTTCATTAAATCATTCAAGCCTTCAATGCCCAGTGCTGTACTGCTTTGAGGCTACAATTCACCAGAGAGCTTCTACAGTAGCTGCGATCAATACCAAGAGATATGACCTCCATTAAATAATCCAACGATTGCTATGAAAATGCCTGCAGCCAACGTTACATAACACAACAGAAGAGAAATTCCCCATATTTTTAGTTAAATGCCATGGCACTTAGCGCTGAAAAGGCGAGCCAACGTGCCGGATGAGACGCTTTTGATCAGAGCCGTCATGACAGAATGAGACACTGGGGTATTCTGCCTATATAAGACGTCTTGTATTTGCGCACGCTTTTCTCTAGTCTTCACCACATGTGAAACTCAGTCATGAATCCCACTCATGAGCAATAAACACTTACAGCAGCACTTCCTCCACAGCTGTTAAACAAGTCAGGCTGGTCACATAAACAGTGATATGGATTCTGTAACTGTACATTGAATCAAACAAGTTCAATTGAAGGATAGCAGTAATGATTCCATATAACAGATTCTATATGGAACTTATACTCTTTAAACTCTTAAAGAGTTTAACACATGGAGCAATACAAGAGGAGAAAAGTTACAACCTGAGATGAGAGGAAAACAACAAAGGAGGAGAAAGATAAGAGTCTGATGAGTGGCAAGAGGAGAAGGTAGAGAGAAACGCAATGTCCCTCCTCACGAGGCAGAACTGATAAGGCCTTAATTACAGTATTTCATTCTGTGCTCAGAGAGGGGCAATTAAATGGAGGAGAGAGGCTGAGACATAATAAGAGAGAGA
>JBAJNP010000959.1:0-22547 GCA_036877545.1 Yasuhikotakia modesta | reverse complement strand
AAAGAAAGAAAGAAAGAAAGAAAGAAAGAAAGAAAGAAAGAAAGAAAGAAAGAAAGAAAGAAAGAAAGAAAGAAAAAATTTGAATTCATTGGAAGAATGACAGCACCATGAAGCCCATCCCAGCACGGAGGCACATTTTTCTGCGTGCTGCAATTTCCTGCCCAGCGTCTTTCAGTGTAGCGCCCACCACAGAGCTCAACACACAGCGGACACCATTATTAGGAAGCCATTCACTGTCAGTTCTCATTCTATATCTGCATGACTTCAAAGCAGCACTGCTTGCTTTACTGTGTTCAAGGTGTATTAGCACAGGCACTACTCACACTATTTATTACACTTATTTGATCATTTCTAAAGTAAAAAAAATGGGAGTTTATTATTAGATTTTTGTTTATGATAATATTTTGCTAGTCTTTTTAAATGAAAATTATCAGCTTACAGGTTAGTAATCACATCATAAATATTTGAATTTTAAATATTACTTATAAGTGTGTCTATGAAACAGTACAGTGAAATAGTCAAGCAAAGATATTGTGTTAACAAGAAATGCATCTCATAGTTATGTAATAGCCTTTAGTGAATTGTGTCCTCGGCGCTTCCATCTACTGTTGTCTTTTACTGTACTAGTTAAGAATAGAGACCTAGTTCACGTGTTTACATATATAGCCTTCGCATCCATGGAAACCCTTCACTGCCAGAGAGTGAGACACTTTCAAATATCTCTCTACAGCAAGCAACCACCAGCCTGATTGCACATCTCGAGATCGGCTAATTTGCATATTTATAAAGCTCGAATCCCAATTGGAGGGCCTTTAAAACATTCTAGTCCCACTTCCAGGTTTTCTGTTAATCACAATTTGTGATGCCATGGGATTTGTAATTTCTTATAGAAATGTGTATCAGCTGCATCGATTTTAAATGCTGTTTATATTTTTATTCTAACGTGCAAAACAAACTAGCCCAATATTTCTAATTTATTTATTTATTTATTAGTACACATGCTGGATCATGGAAGATTAGAAGAAAAATAAGTGCTTTTAATAGCCTACAGAGATGTTTAACAAATAGCAGAAAGAGGAAAGCGGAGTATTACAGTGAAAACTGTACATACAGTGAAAACAAAATACATAAATAATAACAATGACAAATGCAACAGTATTTGTCATACACACAACATGTTAGAAGGTCTCATTACTTACAGTACGTCTTCCTGGTCAGTTCCTCCACCACCTCTGGTTTGAGCTTGCTGTTTGACTTCCCCATGCTCTCCACTCAACTCTGACCTCCTCCAGAAAGCTTGTGGGTTCCAGCTTGGAACTGACTCTTACCAGTATCTTTACCAGTTTGCTTGCTGTTTGGACAGAAGGTGGGGAGGAAGTCTCAGGTAGAGACCCAACTACAGCAACAAAGTGAAGAATAGATCAGCACTGACAACAAATACTTGGAAATCCGCCCATCGCAAATCTTCTGCTTCTACTGTCAGGCCTTTTGCATCTGCCCAGTGGGTCCCTTAGAATTCCATCTTTAATTATGGTTCCCTTTGATGAGTCCTTTTGAACTGTTGCTCCTCAGATAACAGCTATTTGTTTGGTCCTTTGCTCAGGTACAAGGCTTAGATTCTAACCCTGTTTGGTTTGATTCTTCAGCAGGAAACCATGACTCTGAAAGGTCTTTTTAGAGCAACATTGGTTACAATAGACACTTACTCCCTTGCTTTCCGAGTGCTCGCCTGCTCACTCGCACTTGAGCGCCAATTCTATCTGAGCCTCTCCGCCCACCCTCCTCTCCTCTGCCTCCTTATACTCCCTCCCTGCCTCTGCCTGGCTAGCTCTGAGTGACTCTTAAAGGAGATTCCTCACTTCTGTTGTCTTGGTAGCTGAGACAAGATGCTTGGTAAGCTTAAAAGAAAAGCAGGCTTGGTTCTTGTTGATTCCCTGTTTATGCACTCTAATGAACTTCAATAACACTGAGCACAGCTTACAGATTAATGACACATTTTTTTAAAACACAAATGTATGATGGAAGACAGACTGGTTCACAATTTTCTCCATCCTCTGGACTCTCAGTTATTGTCAGAATCGTCACCAATCGTCTGTGAGATAATCAATTTTCCAGGTGTCACAGTCGAGCGATGGCACTGTTTCTTATGCCTCACTGCAGCCTCTGCAAAACAGACACAAGATGTTCATCCTCTCCTAGTAACTGCTGATTGATTATCTTTGTTTCTTTCACACACTTCTGTAGTTTAAACCAGCAACTCCTGCTAAGGTCTGGTTGTCCAGAGAAACCTCGAAACACTGCGGACACAAACAGCAATAAGGTCAGAACGTACTGAAAAATAACAGTGCCTTTAATCCAGCAATCTTAATAGAGCCATTGAAGGATAAACGCCGCCCTGGGGAAATCGCTGACCAAACACTCTCCATGCAGATATCTCTCACACTTGACTTTCATGAGCATGATTTTCTCTCTGTGCCTGTGTATGGCTGGCACAATGCGCTGTACTCATGCCAGCACTGCAAGTGGATCAATGTTTCAGAAGTGGGGTCAAACTGAATTAGTCAAATCACATTACAAGAAGGATTCTATATTTGGCTTAGTTATAGAGTTTACTTATTTCTTACAGACACAGATTTGGCTATGTGCAAACTGTGTTGTCAGACACGGTTTAAACATAAAATGGTGCTTGTTCTGGGAGCTCAGGCAATGAATAAATAACCAGCACAACAAAGCCATTGAAACTAGGAGGGAATACATTCTCTGAAGTTTTTTGTATAGATAACATAGAAGCTAAATGAAGGGGGGTAAATCTTTCTCTGATCTTGTTATCAACAAAGAGCAAAATATTTTGGAAAACTGTTTAGAGCTGTTTAGGCACAGAACCCAAATATGTTTCATCACACAAGGATTCATCTCACAAAGATTAAATACTGAGACCAAATATTACATTACAGTCTCATTGAAATGCTAAACTGCAATGCAAATACCCTTACATCTGCTGCAACCATTTTAACTATGTAAAATGTGTGGCCTCTCTGCAATAAAGCTAGATCCAAATATGCATTTGAAAGAAAAACAGCTTGCTGAAACTTGCTGTCAGATGTTGGAAGAAAGAATATTTGAGATTGAGAAACCTTTTTTATTTTAACTCTTTTAGTGACAGTGAGTCCATAATTCATATTGTGTGCTACTGTCCCTTGTTTCCCCAAGTTTGTAGTTGGAATTTGATTGACATTATAAACTTTGACATTTTAATGGAGCTAGATTTTGTAAATCTAATGAAAGCCACATTCAAAATGAAGCAAATCTTTTCACAGTAATTAAACAACTTAATTTATGGTTTATAGCTACTACTATCAATAACTGTCATTTGTAACTTCTCTGAAAATTACGTCTGTTTACTCTATTGCCGCAATTAAAACATTATAACAGCCTGTATAAGAAGATGACTAATGGATAGCTGTCATCAGTCAAGTTACTAATGAAGGATTACAGGGGTGAATAAACATGATATTCAGCATATCTCTAAACAACGTACACTTTTGTTGCAATCTGTCGGCTGTGAAATTGAATAGATGACATTGAATAGATGACACTGTAACCGGCATGGCGAATATAAGGGCATTTTGCCATCAAGCTACGTGTCACTGTTCAAATACGGTCCTTGGTGTTTTTCTATTAAAACGCAATGAATGAAAGTCAACGTTAAATGGCACTTACCGAGTAGTAGTTTGAGATAGTAATGTTTCTCAGTGATAAACATCACAGATCTCTCTTCTTTCTGTGTGTGTGTTTCTTTCTTCACTCTGACTAGGGGACCGCTCACTAGGGACCGCTTTCACAGACTCTCTAGAGGCTAGACCTGCAAGCTCCACTCGTCGTTAACCCCCGAGTTCCTGTTGGGTCAGGTAATCACTTAAACTATATATACACGCAGTACAATTTCGGTAGCGATTTAGGTCCCTCTTCTCAATTTAGTAGAACACGTTTCTATATAAAGTATATATATAAAGTATTGCTTTTGTCTTATAGCAGAAGAAAAGTATAGCAGAAGAAGATCTAGAGAATCTTCAAATAAACTGTTGAATTGTTGTTAAATAATTCCTTAAACGTTGTTTAAGCATCATGCACTTTTTAAATACGTAGAAAATGTGTTTAGTCAACACATGTTGTTGTTTAAGTATTGTGTTAAATTACAGTTTATAACAATACACCATGAAACATGGCAGCAAAACAAACAATCAGACAAATAATAGAAATACCACATGCACAATAAAATTGGTGATAAAAAAAAACTATGGGCGTTTTACTGCTCCATCACTAATCCCTCCCTAACTTTGTCCACAGTGGATTATAGCAAATAATGTAATGTTGTCATGTAAACACCTGATATCTATATATTTATATGATTAATTCATAAATAACCAGACATAGTATTGTACCTCAACATGGATGAGCTAAAACATAGTAGCATCTTGGGAATTACATTACTATTCAGCTGTTAAGAGAAAAGCCATATAGTCTAATACTGAATACTGACAGAAGGGGGCTGCACAGCCAGCCCAGAGACTGCCACTGCCAAGCAATGTTCATGTTTGGCACACACTGGCAGCTGATTCCAGGCCCCTTTTACCATCTGTTATTGGCTATATCAAGCTTACAGTTTCACATAAACCAAGAGCATTATTTATCTGTGTAGTTATTTACAAATGCTCTCAATGTCTGTGACTGCAATTCCAACATAAAGTTGTCATTTCGCATCAAACTTGCTCAACACATGTACTGTGAATTCTCTTGGCAAATTGCTTGTGATGTTCCTCATTTCTAACACACTTTGGGTGAAAGTGTCTTCTCAATGATAAGTCTTTATTAGGACAATGGCAAAAACACCACTGTGTTTTTATCAAGCCAGTGTCATTGCTGCACAGGTACGGTGTTCACACAGTGTTCACACAGGCTGCCGTGAATTCAGCATGTTTTTCCACTTCTGTTGCTCTCTGATGTAAACATGCTGCTCTTAATTCCCATGTTGCTAAATACTGTGACAATCTATGAGTCTATGAGTCTCAGTTAATGCATTCTTAATGAAGTAATGGGGAAAAAATGAGAGGAATTACAATAAAAACAATTGACATATTTGACATATTCTTCATTGTAAATTTCTTAGAATTGCCTTTATGCAAAAAAACACACATTTCAATTTCTTCAATTCAGTATAGTGATAGATGAGCATTCGTGATGGATAAAATACAGTGTTCGTGTCAGCATTATATTTATACACGAGCAAAACAAACCACAGCTCTTCTTTTGCGTAATAACAGCACCACCTAAAGGTCTTAAATTAAACTACAATAGAAAATGTAAAGCAATAAATTTGGCCTTATTCAGGTGTATTAGATTAAACTTACGATCCTGATATTGCATTTAAAAACTCAGAGGACGCGCGCTATGCATCAGCCAGGCTGAAACTAAATTCATTCATTTGTTACGACAGACACATTTTTAACTGTAAATAACAGATCATTTATAAACCATTGTAGGTTCTGCATAACTATACTTTTTTGGATAACTATGACAATTTTCGGATATTGCCATCTATTATGCTGCTAATAATTTATACAGAAACGCCTTAATAATATCTGTTTAGTTAGGTTTACTTACAGTAAGAACTCGCCTATAAAGGCTTTTATTTTGACACTGGGTATGGCCGGAAATAGAGGTTTACATCGATCGTGATATTTAATAAGATTAATAAGTCATATCAAATATGATCAAAACATTAGACAAAGAAATTCAAACAGACCTTTTAAGCTGTAAAGAATTAAGGATGGCAGCGTATTCTGTATATATGATAACAAAGATGTTTAACTCGAGCTCATGTGAACGCACAGCAGAAGCTATTGGAATAAGCTGCAAAAAAACTTATAAAAAAACTTATAAAAGCTGTATCCTGACTTTGAAGAATCTCATTATGAATTTATGACAAGACATTCCCACAAGCTTTAGATAAAATAATTTTACTATAATAGTATTAATAACATCGATCAAACAACAATGCTAATAGTAAACTTTTCTCCTTTCAGTGGGTCGAAAATCCACGTTATAAAGCACAGTTATACAGGTCACATGAACTGTGATGGACAGACGGCAGCTACATCTGAGGCTTCTCGCTTCAGGCCAGAGGACATCAGACAAGCCAGAGTCGTTGTGAACTCAGTTAATGGAAGAGATGTTCTCGTGTTTTACCACCAGGGGAGCTTTATGCCATTGATGTGCGCTGGTACCGTGAGTTAAAACAAGCATATGGGTTTAGGAACAAATGCAATACCCAAAAAATTAAATGATCATTTACTCACCTTTTGTCATCCATACTTTGTATTATGTTCTGCCTTTTGTCAAACATTGCTTAGTGTTAGTCAGGCACTGCATTTGAATACTTGTACTTTTAAAACCGTAAACTTAGCAGATCTTCAACTGCATGTGATACAGGTAGCAATACTTTTATTTCTCGTGGTCAAAGTGTAAATTATTTTGCCACTGGTAAACGAACAAACATGGCGAGATGTGTACAATACATTTATATAAGACGCATG
The DNA here is from genome assembly GCA_036877545.1 of Yasuhikotakia modesta. Taxonomy (NCBI): domain Eukaryota; kingdom Metazoa; phylum Chordata; class Actinopteri; order Cypriniformes; family Botiidae; genus Yasuhikotakia; species Yasuhikotakia modesta. Next base: position 15,954 of record JBAJNP010000959.1, on the reverse strand, counting down.
TAGTGATCCTCCATATCGACGCTCAGACAGTAAATAAATAAATGCATTGCCTACTAGAACTGTGAACTATTTCGGACCCTTGCCGCGCCACGGCTGGTCACGTGACACTTGAAACCAGGAGCACCGCGTAAAAGGCGCCGTGTTTAAATCGTCTTAAATTGAACGGAAGCCAGATTACATTAAACGTAAATAACGTACTACAGTTAAACGAGCCAAACAGCATTACACCAAAACGGTAAGACATTATATGAATAAAAGTGCAGGAAATGTAAATAACTTTTATTTACTTATTTTTACCATTAATCAGCATGTCATGTAAATTAAGATAACTGCAAACTGTATAAATTGTACAATTAAACACGTTTAAAACTAAAGTACGTTTAAAAACTATGCAGAACGCTATAAAACATTTGTTGCCTGTGTCGCCTCTATATACTCCAGTCGTGAAATTAAGTAACCAATCGTGAATAATTGTCGAGTTAATTATTTATATAATTTTTATTAAGTTATATCATTTATTATATTGTTACTTGGTGACTGTGTTACTAAAACAGGACTTGTGATAATGTTATGCAGCCTTGCGTAGAGCTGCTATCGGCTCAGCCCACTGTATAATAACCTGATGCTGAGGTCCGCGCTGCGCTCTGAACCCCCTACAGACATACACACAGATGAGAGGAAAGCAGCTGGCCTTTAAATAGAGCTGTATTGCCTTTCTTGTGTTATCGGACTAAAACAACTGCGATCCGCTCTTCATCGGCTCCTTCTCTGCTGCGTTTCTCCACGACAGAAGAAATCAGACTTTGAGCAGTAAACATGCCTAGCAAGAGAAAGAAGAACAAGCGACGAATCAGGAGAGTAGTAAGTAGTTTGTTTATTTATTTATTGAGATTCCGTGTTATGCAAACAAAAATAGTATTTAACTTAACAAGTGACGTTCAGATGTCTTCATTCATTTCTGTCTAACAGCAGATCGCATGCAGGCTTTGCATGAACTTTATATTGGTGTTTGCCTAGCATCAGACATTTTAAGAGCAGTCTGTAAGCAGTTACATTGGTCAACTGTCGTCATAGGTTTGTAATGCACTTTGTGCTGGCAGTTGCATATCGGTCCACAGAAAGTACAGGAGGTGTAAGGAGATCGTCTATTTTATCGTTGTCGTGACTAATGATAGTTTTATACTTGAGAATATTTCTACATCATATATACATGTGTACAGCAGTATCCTTAACAGCAGAGGGCGTGTCCTATAGCAGCCAATGAATTATGCAAATGTTTCACTGTAGTGAACAAAGTGTTAGTCAATTAAATGTATTTGTTCACTACACTTGCAAATTTGGATCTTATTGTGAAGTACATAATAAAATGCACCTGTTGCTTGGATAAAATAAACGCTTGAAATGATAACATGATTTCTGGGTTTAAAGCCTTTTCAGGGTTATACATTTTAATTTACATTCTTATACTTTATTCTTACCTTAAAAATATGTTTGTGCCTCCCAAAGCACTCACTTTACTTTGCTTTTGTAAACATGTTGTAGTTCAAATATGTTTTTTTCATTTGTTCTGACCACACATACCAAATCCTATTTTTTGATCCCACCCCTAAACTCATATGGACATTGTTGATGTTGGCATGTCCCATGGGCACGTCTGATTCCAACAATTGCTTGGGGCACATTCCTACAGGGACAGTTGGTCAATAGACCAAGAACTAATAAGGGCCTAATTCACCCAAAGAACCTTTGCAACCATTATTTTAGATGTGGTGAAGTTCTAGTCTAAATTCAACCGTGATTATATCCTCCTCAGGTGTAGTTTTGTAAATAATTTGGTTTACATTGCTTGTTGCACTGTATTGGCTGTCTCAACTGTTAGACATTAGTTGTCCTCTGTGCCAATGACAAAAAACTTGTTGCACAGTGTTTGCAAATAAAACATGTTGTTTAAATTTTACAGCTATTTTTTAAGTGAATGTCATTAAAATCTCTTGAAATGCTACACTCTCCAGTTTGCTTTGCTGACTAATTAATGCTTATTCAACGATTTAAAACCCTATGGCATGCAGTCATATCAACAGACCTGCCATTCACACAAGTACAGAAATAGAGGAGTATCTTTTATCTCTCTAGCTGTTAAGTCCCCCAGATAGTCATTGCTAAACTGGGCACATATCAGGGTCTCTAATCATCCCTGTAAAATGTGAAATGGTGAGAGTACTGGGGGTAAGAACATTCCAACACATTGTTTGTTGCTACACAGCGCAAAACAGAAGAGTCGACTGGCTGTTCAGTTTACCAGTTGACCCTGGTCTTTGTTTTGCATTTGTAGGCTCAGGTTCTGTTTATGTAAGAACAAATCTTACAGCAAAAGGTGTTTTGGACATTTTTATTTTGTAATAAATTTGGTGTTTTAGGCATTTTTTATATTAACTCCACTTCTTCTGCCTTAAAATACCAGGCTGTTTATGATGTGTTGCTGCTATAATTTGAACAGCCTGTTGTGGTGTCATGGTTTCTTACTTTATAACTAAGCTATCTGGTTGTGGACTCAAGCCCATGTTTTGCCTCTTTTGGGCCTTGTTCTGGAAGAGCTGTGGTCACTGCTGAGTCTGGTCTTCACACATGGTTGCATAATTTGGTCTTAACTGTACTAGGTACTGTATAGTCCATACACACACAATGTGAGTTTAAACGCTTTTGAGCCCTATGTACACTGCACTGGCCAGCCCTTTCTTTTGGCTTATGGGGCGGCGAGTCTGATTATAAAGCGATCGCAGCCCTATTATGATGTGATTAGTATTTTTGTCCATTCTTTTAGCCCCATCCAGAGCTCAGAGGGGTGCTAACTGCTCGATCTCGCTTGACTAGGCATGTCTGAATCAATTGGATTCTGCTAATTTTTGGCACCGAACAGCCAGGTTTTGTTTACTTATATAAGCTCTCAGCGAAGTTGTGGCCCGTCTAAAACCATTATGCAACCAACTAAAGTTATCAGTCCTTTGAAAAAATGCTAATTGTGATTTTTTTAATAATTATCTCCTCATTTTTTCTTCTGTTTGTGAGCAGCTGGCCCAAAGAAGGGCTCTAGAGGAGCAGTATGCCTTCTCTGGAAAGAGGACCCCAAGAGTGTCTGCAGTCTCTGTCCCAATTACCGCACAGATTCCATTTCCTAAAACCTCAAAGTGCACCCCTGTGTTTCCAATTAAAATGCCTACAGCAGTGGTTGCACCAGTTGAAGTTCCAGCCAAAGTTCTCCCTGCAGAACCAGCAGTGAAAAAGATCCCATTCAAAGACAGTGTTACAGACAGGGTTGTGAAGGACCTTCCAGAAGCCCCAGTGGAACCTGCTGTAGAGGAGCCAGCTGTGATTGGGGAAACAGGAAACATCACTGTTCCAGTAACTGAGGTAGTGTGTGTATGAACCTTCTTCTCAATCATTACATTGGACTTCATTGAACATTGGAGAGTCTGTAATGCATGATGTAGCTGTTACTTTTATTACCTTATATGAAAATATGGCCTTTTCAGTAATAGCTTATTGCTGCTGTGGTGTAAACAAGAGGTGTGGCCTATGTACGCAATAGAAGGGTTGTGTTTAAAGGAGAGTACATTGTGTACAGTGCTTGAAATAATGGACTATACCATTGCTTTTAAACTGAGCATAAGATTATTAGCATTGCTGAATGCTACTAGGTTTAGGGACAGTATTTGACTAATTTTTTTAACTATAGTACAGTATTGCTTAAAATAGTATTACAGACTTAAAATAGTGAATATTACAGATTATTGCATGTTTATGTGTCCTTAGACTGGTCATTGAGTAGCAATTGAAGCAGTGCCATGTAAGACAAAACCAATTTTTAATTGATCCATCTACAGATGTTGTGTATTTAAGTTAATTTCTTTTAAAGCACCTCCTCATGTATGTCTCATATGTGTAAATGTGCACATTAGTGTAGACTATGTAGTTGTCAGCATCCACTTCTTTATCCTTTTTTTTGGCTACATGTGCTGACACAGGCAGCATCGTGACTTGAGTGCATATATATATATATATATATATATATATATATATATGCAAATGCATGTATCAGGTTCTTATTCCTCCACACCCAAACCCGGGGGCCAAATACACGTGGCCTTGGAGAAATATTTCCAATGAGTGGGCTGTACCATAGAGTATATCTTTGGGGGCCCCTCCTCATTAGAACCCAGAACAACATCTGAGATGCTACAGTATTATCAGTGCCTCTCTTTCCTCAGTCTCGTACCGTTTACCCTCCCTCATGTTTTTTTAAAGCGAAGCCAATCCCTAAATGCCAACCCTTCCTTTCCTGTGAGCTCTGCTTCAGCTCTCCACTCACTAAGCAGACAACGCAAGTGCTTGGGTTGGACACGCACACTTATTTAGAAGCACATGCCCTTACACTGAGTACCTGGATTAGATTCTCAGATTCTCACACATTTATTGGAGTGTCAGGTCTGTGATGCCATGGGGCTCATTCTCAGTTGGTTTCGAGGCACTCGGGAGCCTGTTGATTTGCTGGACATCACTGTGGACGCGCAGGTGAGCTGCCACCTTGCCACACTGCATCCTGTTAGGGGGTTTAGCTGTTAGAGAAAGAATGCTTTAACTTTATTGGTCCCCCCTTTTTCTTGTGTTTTCGGAGGGGTCTCAGGTGGGCGTTTGAATGGGGGTATGTTGGACTGTGCAGAGGAGGAGCTTAGATGTGTTTGTTGAATGGAGCTGGAGGGATGTGTAGGTGGACATGAGGAATGTGTGTACTGTAGGCGTAGTGGGAATGGCTCAGTCACGCTTGAAAGGGGGTGTGGCATCTGTTAAATGTTTGCTTGATTGGATTGTGATTGTCTTGTAACTGACTATAAATATAAATGTGATTTTATCTACATGATTAAATTTAATCTACATGATTTAATCTATATGATTATTTAAAATTATTAACATTTGTAATATATATTTTAACATTTAACTTAATGTATTGTAATCTGTATAAAAGACATTGGAACACATTATAACTACATGCACATGCTGAATTCTTGAGTGGCATGGTGGCCAAACAAACTGTCGTTTGTCTTTTTTAGTTTTGTGGTTCTCAGACTTTTCCAGGTAGAAACAGCAGTAAAGTAAAAATTGTGGACCATCTATATTACCTTAACTCTGGGGGAATTTTAATAATTTAGGTTTGTTTGTTTGTTTGTTTGTTTTTAATCAGCCAATAAATTTGAATCCTTCACATATCACCAGTGCTCCAGGAATCACAGTTTGAGAATCACTGCTTCAATGTGATGTTGACAGTGACCTTTAAAATCTTTTCCCTGACTGTTTTTGTAGGTCGCTGTACCTATAAATGATCCAGTGCCCATGCCAGCACAATCTGAGGTATGTTAACTGCAAAACACCAGTGTATATCTAATAAAACACTCTTGCTTTTGGGCATACAGACTGCTGAGCTGTTAAAGATGTTTTTTCTGTTTATTAGGTGTATGATGTCACACCTTGCCTTCAAGGTGTACTACTAATATGCTTTTTCACATACCATTGCTTTATGAGGTGTAAAGAAAGCTAATTCAGTTCAAGTTTATTAACCCTTTGGACTAACAGAGAACTGTAGTTTTACACAAATAGTATATATATTATTCCTATATAAAACTAGAAAAATAACTGTTTTGCTTGGAAATAAATTGCTTTATCATCTCCATATGATATTGCAGACCCATGTCCTAATTGAACCTGTCAAAACTCCTGTTCACACTGGGCACGAAAATGAAGCTGTTATTAATTTTCCGGCTGAGGATTTGGTGATAGCACAAGAGGGAAAAACGTCTATGGCCAAAAGTGTAGCTGCAGTAAAGCCTGTAACTGAAACAACAGTTAAGCCTGACTCTGAGGCTGCAGTGGAAGTCAAAGAGCCTGCTGTCAAGATTGCTGGAGGATCCATCATCCAATTGGAAGCACAAACTATAGAAGCTGGGCCTCTGAATATCCATACAATTGCAGAGGTCATACACACTGTATGTACACACAACACACTCATGGCACATTGTGTAGCTGGACTGATTGTATGATTTATCTTCTCTCCTACAGGATGCACATGCAAAACCTGAATCAGAAATGATTTCAGTGGTGAGTTCTTTGGATTACAAATACCCCTTAGTACTGCTCTGTAGAGCTCACTTTAATATCAGTTCACTGTTTTACAATGGATGCTAAGGGAAGATTTATTTTCTTTTGTATAGGATGTTGCAGGACCTACAGAAGTTATTATGGAAGCTGCAGGAATTATTGAAGCTGACGTGGAAGCTGTAGGACCTTCAGAAGCTAACATGGAAGCTGCAGGACCTCCAGAAGCTGTAGTGGAAGCTGCAAGACTTAAAGAAGCTGTAGTGGAAGCTACAGGACCTATAAATTCTGTGGTGGAAGCTACAGGATCTATAGAAGCTATTGTGGAAGATGAAGGACAAACAGAAAGTATTGTGGAAGCTGCAGGATCTACAGAAGTTGTATTGGAAGCTACTGGACCTACAGAAGCTGTTGTGGAGGCTACAGGACCTACAGAGACTGAAGTGGAAGCTACAGAATCTATAGAAGCAGTTAAAGAAGTTGTAGTGGAAACTACAGGACCTACAGAAGCTGTAGTTAAGTCAGGACCACAGCAACAAGCAGACTTATTGAAAGAACCCACGGTATAATTCATTTTTATTAGCTCTTTCAGTGAATTTATCTACAGCATTTTTTTCTGAATCCTTATAGATGAAAGTTTAATTTTAACATGGTCTTTTGCCCTTGGGGTTATCATATGTTTAAGCCTTTGATCGAGTCCACCAGTGATCCTGTCGCTGAAGGTTTTGTTGTGACAGAGACAGCTTTAGCCATTGAAGCAGCTATTCCAGAGGAACAGGTGAGCAGTGGCATGTCTTCAATGCAGGCACTCCTATAATGTGCACATCAAGCATTAAATCCTATTACCTTCTTGAATGAATCCAAATAGAGTATGTGAATGTCTTCCACAGATTCCTGGAACAACATCTGAAGCCCCTGAGGTTCTATCAGAGACACTAACAGCAATAATTCCTGTTCTCCAGCCTGTGCTTGTGTCAAAGGAGATTCATGTGAGCTTGTCATATGTTTAGCTGGACTGATTTATAAAGGATATAATAATGCACAACATGTTAAAATGCAAAGTACTGTGAATCACTGTACATACATTTTTAGTCATTTTAATCTAACTAAAAAGAAAATAATATTTATGTTGCAATTATTGGCACTATTATAGTTGTATGCTATTTATAATGTTTTTAATGTTCTGTTTTCAGACTGGAGATGAATGTATGGCAAAAGAGACAGATGCCAATAAGGTATTGTGTGTCCCAAATAATCGTATTATTGTTAGAAATAATTCACTCCATAATTGACCATTCTCTATGTTATCTCCAAACATAGGATCCCACAGACAGCTTAATACTGATGTTTTAACCCTTAACCTTTCACAGTGCACTCACAAAGAGAAGTCATAGTAAATAATTACATAGTAAAATAAAATATTGTTTTTCAGGACTTGGCAGAGGTTGGTGGCTTGTCTGTGGATGCCATCAGTGAGTTTCTGGTTGGTGCTGAAGTTACATTTGAAGGTTGAAGTGCCTATGGTAGGAATATATGTGTTATTTGCTATCATTTTCGCAATGAAACAAATGTGATACGATGAAACCTTTGATAAAGACCTTTTAAATATATAGTTATCATCACAACAATTTTTTGTTTGTTTTATTTTAATAGGACCTTAAAGTTGTACTAAAATATGGAATGACAACTTTATGAAGTGCCTTTTATGCTGGTTCTCACCTACAAAGTGATGTGGATATGCAGTTGTTTTTTATTATTTTTTACGTATACATTTGCACGTTATATTTGCATTGCAAACTGTAAAATGGTTAAGTATTACACATTTTGTTATGTTTGTACTTTCAATTGGATTTAAATACTGTATTCTATATTGTATTTGTATTATTTGATAAAATTATTTTAATTGGAGAGCTTTCTTAACAGAGCACAATTTCATAAACACATATTATATAATATATTATCCCCCACCCATCAGCCACAAACCATTGTGGTTTTTCATGTGCCTTTTTCAAATTATAAATAAAGTGAGTTTTAGACCAGTTATTCTTAACTTTTACGTTTACATTTGTTACTGTGCGGTTTAAACTTGTATAGATGGGTTAGCAAAAGGCTTTGAAAAAATATATGACACAAAACATTCAGATATAAAAAAGAAAAATAAGGCATAAATTCAGATTCAATACATTTTATGTTAGGGCTGATTTCCAGAGTATATCTTGAACTTGTTCAGTGATCTTATGTTTTCCAGATGTCAGGCCAAATACCCCTTTAAACAGTTCAGAAGCATCAAATATCTTTATGAATGTTTAACAGTAGGGCTTCATTTCCTGTCAGAATGTCTCTCATATGCAGCCTGAGGTGCCACAGGCAGAATTTCATTCATATTCCCTAATATTTCCTAATATTTTAGTATTCTGGTTGAAAGTTTTGCACAGGCACCAATGCCACAGTAGTTTACCACAAATACAATAGCCTTTAGTATTTATACTTTTACACATTTTTATTTTAAGCACAAATGTTATGCAAAATAGTCAATAAATAAATATCTTATACAAATACATCAACATGGTTTCATATTAACATTTATACTGTTTATATACAGTATAAACAGTATATATAATAAATATCCATGTGCACTTAGATTTTAATACCTGTAATAAGAGGCAGCATATGTAACACTAGCTGCTTTATAAACCAGATGAATGGATCTGAATAATTCATAATGAAATATATGTAGTGTTTTTGTCTTTTAACCATTTGAAATAATATACAAAAATGAAATATACAAAAAAGAATATGTAAGCCCGTTCTTTCTCTTGATAGTAATGTCTTTGTCCACTAGAGGCCGCAATGTAACCTTACTATCTCTAAAAATCTGTAGTCAATATCTATCTGTTATGGTAGATATCTATGAATCATCTATCTATCTATCTATAAGCACTTTATGTAATTAAATAAATTACACTGAGTTCTCAAAGCCACAGTTCTTGTAGGGTGGTGATGATTTACGGCACCTGTAAAACACAAATGGCATTTGTATTGTTATTAGTATTAGTATTATTCCATTACTTCCATTAGTAAGTCAAATACATTTAAAATATTTATTAAATAATTAAACAAATTATTTTTCAAAAATTAAATCTGAAATTTATTAGAAAACAAAATAAAACAAAATAAAATAATTAATCCAATAATTGATTATGATCTGTGATATGTTTTTAGATGAGTATACTGTACCTTTTACTCAAGCAGCAGTACAGTACACTAATGATGGCTGCCAGTAATAAAATGACACCACAACTAATGCCAATGACTTCTTCAGGACTGGAGAAATGCCGGGTGTCCAAAATCATATGTTCACAGCGCGCACCACTATAGTTTTCATCACACCTGCAGATAGTGAAAGTTATGTTTGTGTTATGCTGAGGATGTAGCAATCTGGGTTAGATCTAGATCTTAATCTGAATCATTGTGTAGGATCAATATGTGAAAGCAGCGGTTCTTACCTGCAGATGGGGCTGTTAAGATCAGGTGAGTAAGAACACACGCCATGGAAACAGAATCCCTCATGCTCAGAGCCGCAGGGCCGTTGAACAGCCAAAACCTGTGGTTCCTCTCCACTTCCTGCAGATATAAACACACCCAGAGGATTTCAGTTTAAAAGAATGAAGGATTGTGTTTAACTGACAAGTATGTGGGTTTGTTGACGCAGTCTAAACACTGTAACCTGTGAAACACAAAAATGGATCTTTTGAGAAACATCTGGTTTTATGTCCATAGGATTAAAGTCAATGGGTGCCACTGTTGTTTGCTGACAAACATACTCCAAAATATCTTCCTTTGTGTTCCACAAAAGCAAAAATCATTGGTTTAAAACTTCTCCTTTTTGTGTGAACTATTTTTTCAAGAAACCCTTTAGTGGTAATATACTTGGAGATTTTATACTTCAGGTATATTAGAGGTACTATTTAAAAATTAGATCAAATATAATTACAACTTTGTGGTATTCATTTACAACTACTAGTAATTGTAGAACACTTACCATTAATAAAAGGCTGTCTTGTGTTTAAAAGGTCCTCTGAAGTCTCTTTAGAGTGTCCAGACTCACAGACGGCAGCTAGAACCACAATCAATCCAAATACTGCTGCAAATTTACATAAAAATATCATATAAATGTTAAATGTTATTGTCTTTAAAACAGAAACTCATTATGGGTCTGTTATGCAGAATAAACAGTATTATAGCAAATAGACTCACCTTGTAAACATTGTTGTGACATTATGTGGTCTGATAAGGTGTGGAAATTCTTGGTCTGCCTGGATTTTACCAAATTTCTGCTGCTCTCCAGTTAAAAACACAAATTTTCCTCACAATATATACCATCCCAGCATACCCTTTTTGTGCGTCACTATGGATAGCCAATCATTTTAACAGCCTGTAGTACCTGCATTCTAACCTAATGCTTTTTCCCAAACTCAAAAGGCTTCCTGGTCCACAGGCCAGCAGCGTGCACAGACATGTTTTTTGCACTGAACAGTTTGATGACAGTTACAGACTATTAATTTGACATAGTTACTTATTATTTGTGTCATTTTTTTAAGTATTTAACCGGAAATTTATTTTGCAATCACTTTGTGATTTTAAATTTGCTTTGTGATTATCATTCCCCACTATTTTTCTTTAACTATAACCCCTTTACGTTTTATAAATGTATAAATATTTACCTTAGTGATTATCTTAATTCAGGGTAAATATCACAGAGTAATGAGTAAAATCAGACTAAAAGTAAAATCTGATTTAGATCTGACTTAGAATATATGAATGGAATATAATAATAGTATAATAGTTTTTAAAATGTTATTTATCTTTTGGACTACACATTTAACTTCCCAACAGTTTTCTTTGGCACAGACAGATAGTTTTGAAGTAATGAATTGCAATAAGAAAATACTGTTATTACAGCATCATTGTTTGGAATAGATGTAAAATATTGCTTGGCTAAGGTAAAATCTTCATCACCACACGGTGCCTAAAGCAAAATATATCTTCATTGTGACATTTAATATACACAATATAATATAATTTAGGAACGTAATAAAACTGTAATGAATTCAAACCTATGAGTATTCTTCATCTTATAAAATGTCATTGGGAAACTGCTGATAAACATTTAATTAATGAATTCATGATTTTATTGTCAGTTTAGAAGAACAAAACTGAACCTGAATTAAAGTATTTTGTAATAAAGTATTGACAAGAGTATGTTGACATAACAAAACCAAATTATTTATACCAAAATGCTTTAATATACAAAAACAGATGTTACAAAAACACACTTTTTTAAATAACAAACGACAATGATCTGTATACATAATACCCTAAACAGATAGATACATAAATACAGCTGCATCTTTTTTTATATACATAATTTTTTTATTATTAACATTAAACAACGGTACCAAGAAAAAGTATGAATCCTTTTCAGTGTCTTTAGATGCCTCTCTCTTTATATCCGCATCCAACAGCCTGTCAGATATCTGATAACCGCCAATTAACCTGTGATGAGGCCACCTTGTAGGCAGCGAATCAGGTCCTACCGAAACTCTCCCACGAGAGTGATGTCAACAAAACACTTCCGTCCTCACTTGTGCATTCCATTATCAAAGAAGCACATAATACTACAGTATTATATTTACAGTAAGCCCATTATTTTTATGGTTCTGACAGAAAACACTGTAACAAAGGCAGCAATTCCCTAGTATCAGTGAGGATGCACCTTATCTTTATTACAGAGATAAGAACAGATCTAGGGTGTATTTACTGTCAGAGACATGCATGACTGCCTTGCCAGCTACAAGGAGCCTGTTACAGCTTGCTGACAGGCAGGGACGGAAGTCCCAGGGGAAGTTTGCAGGGCATATAGTGCCAATTAAATGAATACAGCCTTTCAAAAGTACTTGTAATGTTGACCACCATGATGACAAGTGTCTTCCTCTGCTTGTTCTGCATGTTTAGGCATTTTTGGCTGCGGTGAGTTGGCACAGTTACACAGTTACACAGTAGCGATAAATCCAGCCTTCTGCTGCACAATTGATTAGTAAAAAGAACATACAGTACATCTATTGTTATGTCCTGTCACACAGATACTTGCCAAGGCCTGGCAGTGCTTTTAACTTCTACAATAAATCAAAGCATAAATGTTGTTGTTAAGTGACATTTGGGGTGTGCTTGCTGTGCTTCAAACAAAGCCTTGAGGATTGTTTTGTACACAATTATATGAAGAATAATGGAATTGCAGGTTTCGACTATTACTGTGGAAATGAGGAAATGATATCTGACAGTACTACACACTTTTATTGGTGAAGAACAATCAGAGTCAGGAATTTAACCATGATGTACACTACGTCCCTAGAGTAAGTTTACCAGTCCCAGGGTCCTGGATACGATTGATGACAACATTAATTTTCTCACCCCCTAATGACAGATATTTTACCATATCTGTCATTATTAAGTCATTCGTCATTTGATTTATTACAGGCTGATGTGGCAATGACATGCAAATATGGGACTGTCACACAACCGTGTCTTAAGAAGCTTTTAAGATGCCCATCAGCATATACAATTGACTTCACGTAACTAAGAAATACTTTTCTTTACCGTAAGACTGTTACACAAGAAACGATGCAGGGCTGTGCAGGAACATACAAAACTGCTTCTCTTACGATTAAAGGAATTTTCTACATGTTAGAGCACAAGCCTACCATGAAAAAGATTGATTTCACAACTTTATAACAGCATGTTTATTATTTCATCTGTTGTAAATGCCAAATTCCTGTCCTAACTTCTTTAATATTTTAAGTGTGACTTGATTTCTCTGTTTGCTCCACGAATGATCTCATACACGTACAGAGAAAGAAATGATTATAGCGCATAAGGCCTCTACATTTTCTACATTTTGAATTACAATCAAGAAAATGTTTAAAAGGTTTAAGCAAAACTTGAAAATCTGATTTTATTGTGTTTCAGAAACAGAAACATCAATATTATGATATAACATCAACCTTAGTATTACACATTTTTTGCACATTCAATTTGTTATTCATATAAAAGGTTATTTTGTGTTTAATGTACTTTTATTGATTTCAAATAAGAATGTATTTCTAAGTTCATTGTTAAATTATTCTAAAAAGTTTAACCATGTTTGTTTGTCATGTTTGTTTTATTTTGACTGTAAAATGTTTTTATTAACAATTACATGCAGGTGTTTATTCTGTGAATCTCCCTCCCCCTCAACAAGCAAAATGACTGGACTGCTGGTTTATTGACTGAAACGAAAACATGTCGTATTTAAAAACATGACGCAATCCTTCTTTGAAAAAGTAGGACAATACAAAACATTGTTTTTCTGACCATTTTGTTTTTCAGAAAATGATCTGTTTGTAGTGACTGTACATCCAACTCAAACATTGTTGATAAATAATGTTTATAGCGTAGCATAGCTGTTTATAGCTGATTTCTTTCATTAGATAATTGTGACATTATTTTATCTGTGTTGTTAACTAGCTAGATTTGGTTCTCTAAGTTAACTTAGTTAACTTTTCTACATAGAAAATTGATCAGTGTGTCTCAAATGTTAATGATCCTGCATCTAGTAATAAGAAGTTTATGGCTCTAAAATATTTTTTGGCTGGTACAGTTGCTGGTATTATGCATCCCTGGTCCAAGCTGAGTTTCCATCAAGATCTTTTTTTGGGACAATGGCTGCATATGGACAGTATGAGACTTGTTTGACTATTTTGCTTATCAAGTAGTGAAGGTGTGCTGGTTTTGTTTCTCACATAAATACCACACTTTTACCACAGTGGCAACATGTTCATGTGAAAACATATACATCTCATGCTAAACAGTATCGGTGACATCCGCATGGTGGCGGAATATTCAAATGCAAGAGATTCGACAACTACTCGTATTCCTATAATATTACTAAACAATTACTGCATGTAGCGTTAATGTTACACGATCGATGCCATGGTCTGCGATACCAGACTGTTATGCATGAAATAAAGGCAACCTCTGTTTGTTCTTTGGTGAACCAGCCAACTGGGTAAATTTAGTCCTACCCTTAGAAGCAAGTGACAAAAGAGCAATTTTGGGGCGTTAATCTATTACTTTGATCGCTGGCAATGATGAAAATAATGCTTTTATTCTATTATAACTTACTGTCAGTGCAATGAAAGCTGCTATGGTAACTGATCACAACTATTACCGCTATCACTACTATGTGTTTCCTGTAGGTGGCGTACGTGCCACCTTAACGCTAAATAAAAGGCGCTTTTAGGGAATTAATATTTATTCTATAAATAGTTAAATAATGTATATTTTATTATCACTATATAATCCTTTAGGCTGTAATGCAACCCAAGTCTTCGTGCTTGCCTTGATTTACAGCTGACCATTAAAATAAAAGCACCACCCCAGAAACCATACTGCTAAAGTAGAGCATTATGCAGTGTTACTTTAGACATGTCTGCTAAAGCAACCGCTCACATTAGGAAAGGATGATTCACGTCTATGTAACTATGTCAACCATAGCTGGCTATGTTGTGTTCTCTTGATGTGTATTATTTGCCTTGAAAACTTAATACCAGTATTGCAACAAACTCTCAATGGCATTTATGAAAACATAGAGCTTGGTTAAAATGACAACTTGATAACCTTTAAAACGTTGCTGTTAAAAGACACTTTTAACCACTGAATAGACTTCTATAGTCTTTAGAAACTACCCAGATGTATTCTTACACAACCCGGGGAGGATTGCAATACATGCATTATCCCCTGAAACATGCAAAAAATGTTGTACACATACAGCCTTGTGCTTTATTGCATTTGCTATGCTAGCAGTGTATGGATATGTTTTAGACTTACTCCATGCCCTCACTGCTCTATGAAACATAATAACTAGGCAACTAGGTCAATGTTTTTGCAATCCATATATTTTGCTATGACACAGAAGTGGTTGATGAATAATGTGTTTTTAAGTGCTACAGCTGTTTAGTATGCAGATCCTGTCTACTGTGCTGGTGTGGGCGAGCATCATCGGGGCGTTTTCTAAGGGATTCCACTATAATGGAAGGAGGGGGCAAGGCTTCATATGACTTATTTGGAATTTTCAGCAGCCTCTTCAAATTCTATACATGTTTGAATCATACCTATGACAAAGTTTGTCTGGTCAGTGATTGTGATTGTGAAGTTGTTGTTTTTTTGTTGTTGCTTATTGACAAATCACACTTCATAAAATGTGATTCAAATTAACTGATTATTTTGAAGATTTTAACATTTTTTCTTTAGTTTATTGCTTTATTGAAGCATTTATTGACGTGATAGTAAAATAAAAGTGATTATTTGTGGTTATTGCATTTACAGGATTGCGTAAGTGCTTACGAAACAGAAATGAGCAAGGGACTCCCTGTTTGTTATGACTGATAAAATCATTCACTAATGTGGAACAGTGATTGCGTAAGTGATTTTTGTGCCAGTTTAGTCAGTGAGATGTGATTACAGGCACTGTTTCTTAATTCTATACCAACCACAGACTTTATTATGACTGACTTACAGCCTCAACGTTAATTAACAGATTTTTAATGTTTCAAGAATAAGTTTGAACATTTAATCAACACATGCAGCATCAACTCACAACTTACCTATGTTGTCATACTGTATACATTATACTGTCACATAATGAAAATACTGTTTATCTGCATATACTGCTTATTTCTTTAAATGATTAAATGTTATTAATCATATAATATT